>MU226193.1:1826267-1838880 GCA_018584345.1 Thuja plicata
AAGTCTCTGCTTATGAATTGTTTGAAGGTTAAGTTAGCTGCATATTTATCCTTCATGATGTCCCTCCATTCCCCTGTAGAGTTGAAGATTCTCCAAATCTGTTTAGCTTGCAAAGCTTTGTTGAACTACTTCAGCTTCTCGATTCCCAGGCCTCCATGTTTTTTTGGCTTGCAAACAAAATCCCAAGCCACCAGTGGGTATTTCTTGTTTCCGTCTTTGTCGGCCCATAGGAACTTTCTCTAGATGGCTTCCAGAGGGTCTGCCACCTTTGCAGGGATAGAAAAGAGACTAAGTGCATAAGTAGGGAGGTTATGAAGAGTTGATTGAATCAGAGTAACTTTCCCAGCTTGACTTAGGGTAATGCCCTTCCAGCCCGCCAATTTCCTGTTGAATCTATCAATGAGACCTCCCCAGAAAGCCTCAGGGGGTTTGGTTCCAAGCGGAAGGCCTAAATAGAAAGCTGGAAAGGAGCCAATGCCGCAGCCCATAATACCAGCCATTCTCCTTTGTCTTTCCATGGGAGTGTTAATGAAGAACACTGAGCTCTTGTTCCAGTTAATAAGCTGCCCCGTGGCCTTGTAATAAGAATTAAGAATGTTCTTGACATTTCTTGCCTCCTTCATCGAAGACTCCCCCCCCAGAATAGTGTTGTCAACAAATTGCTGGTGAGTAAAAGTGAAAGGGCCTGAAGAGGGTTGAAGCCCACAGATAAGCCCCCTGCCCCTATGATCATGAATAAACCTTCCCAAGCATTCAACTAAAATGATGAAAAGGATAGGGGAGAGGGGGTCGCCTTGCCGGAGCCCCCGAGAGGATTTGAAGAAGTCTGAGGGAGAGCCATTAACCAAAATCGCAAAAGAAGGGGTGGAAATCAACTAATATTTTTGCATATTTGTTATAGGTATTCATATTGGAAATTGGGTCGAATGATGCTAAAATAAAAATAAGGAATGGAAACTAAAATGCATGTACAAAGGTAAGATGAAATTTATAAAGTAGGCAATTTTGGATCTTATATTTCACCCTCATTTTAGTGGGTTGATGACGTTAAATGAAGAAGTATGATGATTTAAAGTACATTGCATATTGAAAAAAAACTATTGTAATAAGGTTATATAAGAGTCAATGCTCTTTGTTTTCTGTTGCCATAAAGTGTATGTTCCAAACCTACTATTCATCCATCAAAGAAAAATAATAATTACTATTTATTAAGAGGAACCACGTTGAAAGAAATATCAATAATGCTAAAAGAAACTACAAACACATCTAAAATATTTCATGTATCTATTGCAGTAGAAACAAAAAGAGGGAGAAATACACAAATGTTAGGATAAGGTGACATAAACCTTGCAATTCTAAGTCATTTTCAAGTGTTCCCATAATCCTTGGAATGGGTTGGAAGTCTACGAACTGAGGAGGTAAAACATTTAATGTTTAATTACCCATAACATATTGTAATGCATTCATAAAGGGAGATCCAATCATTGGTGGCGATCACAAAGCATAAAATCTAGGCATCAACTTTGAGAGTGGGTACATGTTTATTTGCATGTTAGTGCATATTGACATTTGCTATTTGCACGCCTCCAAGAGTTGGGCACCCAAGTTTGCATGTTGCATGCCCTATTTTCTAGCCATCAGAGTCCCCAGAGAGTTATGGAGCACCTAGGCTTGACCAAGTTTGATTGATTGTAGGTTAGGTACCCAGGAGCAAGTTATGTGATCATTTATAATTTTGAACTATGTTTGTGGGCTATTAAAGGAATTTCACTAAGTTTGCATGGAGGTAGCTTACAATGATACCTATGTAATGTACCTCTTTCCTTGTAGTTTTGGAGGTCAAGATATTGAGTGGTTTTTATATTTACTTCATGGGATGAAATCCTTTCATTATTTGGAAAAAAAATTCATTTCACTTTTCGCCACAACATTGAACATGAGGTTTCTATGAATGACCTATACAACACAAAACAAAGAAATAGAGAGACATTTTCTTCCTTTTCACAACGATGGAGAAATCTAGCAAATAAATGCTCTTATTACCTAAGAAACATCTTGTCAACATATTTGCCCAGAATTTAAATTTAGAAATGCCCCTTCACTTGAAGATCCAATGTGTTGATACATTTGATGCAATCATAGAAAAAAGTATGACCATTGAAGAGTCCTTTATTGCTAAAGGTTTTTTGAAAAAAAGATAAAGACAATAAGGACAACCCCTCTACATCTAGTGATAACCTTGCCTTTGGGCTAAGAGCAAGAATGTTTTCAATAATGGTGCAATGAACTCAAAAGCTAATCAAACCCCATCTAGTATATCAGGAAAGGCACAAGGTATCACCTTTAGGCAAAATAACAATTCGAGATGGAAATTCACTCCTCTCAAAGTACCTATTGAAAAAACCCTACAAAAACTTGTTCAAGCTAAGAAGATCGCTTTAATTGAAGTTGGAAATTAAATACCAATAGTAAACAACCATGATTAAAAGAGAATGATTTTTGTGACTATCATAGAATCAAATGGCATACAACTTTAGATTGTGTTAAAATAGAACATCTTAACCAAGACCTCATAGACAAGGGTGATGATACTAGTGAAAATATTCCTTCATCATCAATTAATGATCTTAAGATGTTTGAGGATCCACTCCTTAAACATGGAAAATAAGATTCCTCTAATAAGGGTAGCAATGTTAATAATGTTGATTATTTATTGATCTTTGCTGCTTCTGGATTCAGTAGTGTGGGTTTTTTGCATCGATGTTTTGGATCACACTCTGTGATCCATCATTAGGATGAGAGAATGCATAAGGAGATGATTATTTTATTATCGCCTATGAATACACTATATCTCACTTGGGGGAAGCCAATATGCATGTTTTTACTTTAATTATGAAAGATCAAAATCTTGAGTGTGTCATGTCACTACACATATAGGTAAAATTAACCTTTTTAGGAGGTCAATCCACATCTTTTCCTACATCTGATTATAGTCTTCTAGATCATTTAGGGAGAGATCTTAAACAAATATCTATTATGTAGATTTTATGCATCTCCCTCACATAGAGAGATCCTAGAGAAACAACTTCAAAGGTCTTTGGTACCTAAAATATTGATCAATTTCAAGTCATGATAGGATATATTACCTCTAATCATCATTTTCTCTTTATAGAGTAAGTTTACTCTCCTTGTAATGAGCCTTTATACCTAAAGGTTTTTTATTCTTAAACATAAGGTCAAGAGAGTCTATGATATAATGATGAAGGCACTTAGATATAGGACTCCCAAAAAGGTTGCTTCTAAGATCAAGAATATCCTCGTGAAAGAAGCTAGAACTTTTACCATTGTCAAAACTAATAATTAAAATACTTAAATATAGTAAAATGATCCTTTAGTGTGGGAAACAATGATGCATCACCTGCAAATTAAAACATTTTCGAGAAAACTAGCCTTGATCTTCCCAAATATCAAGAAAGATCTCCTACCTTAGTGCAAGAAATAAATTAGATAAGTCTAGGAACAACACAAGAACTTAAGATCATATTTGTTGCGACATCCCTATCACCCCATGAGAAAGAATACTTCACAATATTTTTCAAAAAAATATTTTGAACGTTGTGTGGTCTTCTGCGGATATTGCTAGTCTCGACCCTTCATTAGTAGTTCATCACTTGATAGTTTTTCCTAATGCAAAACATGTGAAACAAAAAATGTACCCTCAAGTAGCATTATTGGTGAAAGTGGAGCTTCAAAAACTACTGATTGTTGGGTTCATTAGTCCTATAAATTATCCACAACGAACCTTGTTCTAGTCACTAAACCCATTGGGGCACTCATGTATTTCTTGATTAAGAGACTTGAAAAAGATTGTTCCAAAAATGACTTCACTTTTCCTAACATAGATGTGATTGTGGACCTAATAGATAGACATGAGACACTTTCTTTAATGGATTGATTTTCAGGATATACTCAAATCCATATTGCCCTTGAAGATTAACATAAAATAAATTTCACATGTCCTTGGGAACCTTTGGTTGGAATGTGATGCCTTTTGGTTTGAATAACATAGGAGCTACCTATCAAAGAGCAATGAAAATAATATTTCATGACCTTTTTGACACTATTATGGAAGAATATGTAGATGACTTACTATGGATATTGATCACAAGAGACACTCACTTAGATATTCTTGAAATAATTTTGATAGACTAGGAAAGTAACAAGTGAGATCAAGGCTTGTGGTGGAGATGCTGGGGGCAAGGGAAGCCCAAATTTCCTCCCTCTGGGATTAAACCATTTCCAGTTTGTAAATCTTTAGTTATCTCGTTGGTGGAAGAGACGGTTGCTACGATTGGTGAGACTATCTTCGACCTCTCTTCGAATGTGGCGATATGCAGATTTAAGGGCTTCTGGACCGATCTCCTGGGGCTTCATGCTTGGATTTCTAAGCACGGGGAACCCATTATATCTGATACAGTGAAAATTTATCCTATGGCCAAGGGTTTCTTTATTTCCAAATTTGACACTGTTGCAGACATAAAGATAATTTTGTGTGATCACTTTTTCACTTGGGAGGATCATTTCCCATTGATGGTTAAACCTTGGCATCATAATTTTAATCTTGCCTCTGAAACTTTTAGTAAGGTGCCTCTATGGGTGAGACTCCCTAACCTCCCACTTCATCTATGGCTGGACTCTATCTTGGAGGCAGCGGGGGAGGCGCTTGGAGACTTTGTGATGGTGGATGTGGATTCGTCTAATCTTCTTCATTCTTCCTATGTTCGTATATTGCTGGAAATTGACACTTCTATGGGTCTTTCTGTAGAGATCAAACTTTTATCTCCTTTGGGTAGTTGGGTCTAGACCTTGGACTATGAAGGAATTCCCTTCAAGCAGTGTAGAAGGTGTTTTAAAATAGGGCATATTGCTGCTAAGTATGACATTGACAATAGGAAGTCGAAGAATCCCTCTTCGTGGTGGATCGACGCCTCTTCTCAGCATTACACTGTTCTAAAATCCTCTTCTCAGATGGTTGAGAAGGGTGCTTCTGATAAAGGGACTCAAGCCTCTAATGTTGGCGCTATTGGTTTTTTCCCCGTTGTTTCAAATTTGGTGACTGAGTCGGTCTCTGCGGGGGCTACTACTGGTTCTGTCCCATCTCTTGATGGTTCAAACTGTGTTTCTGCTGCTCCTGTTGGTTTTGCTTCTGCTGGTTCTATGCTGGATGGTGCTAGGGCTTTTGTTGGTGAGTCAGTTTTTGGTGGCACTGGTTTCCCTACATTTGTTTCCTCTTTGGTGGATGGGGGTTCTGGGAGTGCTCTTGGCTCTGGGACTCTAATTGCTGGTCCGACGCAGGGTGTTGGACCTTTGTTGGGTGCTCGGAATACAACTTTAGATTCTTTATGCTGACAAGATAAGGCTGCTAAAGTGGAAGAAGGATGAATCATGATTAAAGGTAAACACTCCAAATGGTCCTCGCCTTCTTTTGATATGACTCTTTGGTCTCATAAAAAGGGGACTAAAGGAAAATCTTAATGGTTGATTTTGGTCTTGGGCTACTGATCTTCAAGGTTTTATCTTTGGCAATGTTCTTCTATGTATTGTTTGGGGGGCTAGCCTATTTTTCTAGCTGGTCCATTGTGTGTTTTTTTCACGGGATTTGTAATGCTTTATCTTAATTTTTTGTTCTGTATAGGGTTTTGGGGCCCCTTCAAAACCTATTTTTTCCATAATCGAAAATAAGTGAGATCAAACCCAAAAAAGTGTCTTCGATGTCACTTGTGGAATTTTCTTCGATATATTGTTTCCCATAGAGTCGTCAAAGTGGATCTTGCTAAATTCAAAGCTATAATTGACATGCCTTCTCCAACCATCTAAAAAAATTATTTATCCTTAAAGGAAAACTTCTATCAATTAGACATTTCATAGCTCAACTAGCACAATCTCATCCCTTTAGACATCTCTTACATAAGAATGTTGTATTTAAATGGGATGAGAAGTGCCAACTAATCGTTCAACAACCAAAAGACTATTGAACTTCACCTCTAGTGTTGATGCCACCCATTCATGGAAAACCTTTACTATTATACACATCAACCACTATAGCTACATTAGGTGCTCTTCTTGTGTAATACGATGATACAAGAAAATAAATATATCTACTATATTAATTGTATCTTGGTAGGATATGAGCTTAATTACACTCCAATAGAATGATTGTGTTTAGTTATTTTTGCATCACAAAAACTTTGACATTATATGCTTAATCACCAAATGAAGCTCATTTCTAAAGTAGATCTTTGAAATATCTTTTATCTAAGGCTACCCTTCCTTTTCTTATGGAAAATTGGGTCATGATATTGAGTGAAGTTGACATTGAATATATGGATCATAAAGCTATCAAGGAATAATTTATTACCAACCGATTAGCATACACACCTATAGAGGTAGATCACCCCCTTATTTCAGAATTCCTTGACAAAGGAGTTCTTGTAACTAGATCATCACACTTGTGGAAGTTATACTTTGATGGGTCTAATACGAGCAACATGGGTCAAGAGTTGGGATCCTTATCACTCCACAAGATGATTGTATCCCAAAATCACATTGATTAATATATTTCCCTTACACAAACAACATAGATGAATATGAAACCTTAACCACAAGACCTAGAATGACTATCAAATAGTGTATAAAAGAACTTCAAGTTTATGGATACTCACAACTCAATATTTGACAAGTAAACAATGACTATCAAATGAAAGATGAGAAACTTCTCCTTTACAAGAAAATGGTAGATAATTTAAATTATAATAATACCATAATCACTTGTGAACATATAAATAGAGTGAATAATAAATTTATTGATTCTATGGCTACCATTAGATCCTTCTTATATATGCTTCATAATAGCCGCTAGTTTGAGTTCTTAATCAACTAACTTTTAATCCCAGCTTTTGACATTCCAAAACCTTAAATAGTATGTAAACTTGTTGGTCCTAATTTCCTATGGTATCAATTATGTTAATGCCTATTTTCATAATAATACATTTACAACTAACCTATCCAGTACCCAGAAAAAGACATTCATATCATGTGCTTCTCTCTTTATTATCATAGGTGATACCATGTATTGAAGAAGTCTTGATGGTATCCTCTTTATGTGTCTAGACTCAAAAGAAGCTAAATATTTTATGCAAGGTATATGAAGGTATTTGTAGGGCTCACTCTAGTGGACTTATCCTTGTTAAAAAGTCTGTTTGAACATGATATTATTGGCCAACTATGGAACAATATGCACTACAATTTGTTAAGAAACATCAATAATGTCAACAACATGATATTTAATTCATGGTCAAGAATTGTAACTTATCACTGTTGGTATAATTAATTGTTCTTAATTACACTTTACTTAAGCTTACTTAGGATAATGCATCACCTAGTAATATATGATTGAGACACCTAGGAGTTTTGACCTATATTTGCACATGGTGTTGGAAGAAATCCACTTTAGGTGTTGTTAATATATATCACATTCCACTTTATGTGTGAGATCCACTTTTAGTGCTCTTATCACATTATCATACTCCACATGTTGCACATACTTCATTGCATAATAGAGGATGATCCACCTTGTATGGGTGATAACTTATCAACTCCTTATCACAATCTCTTATTGCCTTGCCTATATAAGCTGACTCATTATGTACATTTGAGTCATTTTCATTAGCAATAATACCACTCTTGCAATTTGTTGAAATTGTTTTGACATTATCTTGTGGAAGTTATCTTGGTCTTTCATTTGATCATATGGTGTTGTAGTGGTACCAAAGCACTCCAAGTGTGAAGACTTTTCTCAAGAGTAAAAAAATTGGCTTGATTCGATTGTGGGTGTACAATAAGTTGTTTGGGAATCATCAATTGCATCAGGGAGGTCATTCGGATGAATTTTGACTATAGATATGCCTATATCCGAATGAAGTTTTTTCTGTAACATTTTTTTTAAAAGACGGAAGACCATTTGGCCCCTCCCTAATTTGCCGATCACAGAAATTAGTCTCTGTCATTATTTATTTCTCCACAATTTATATTGCTCTCTAGTCTAATTTGGCCTTTAAAGGACTTACAAGGTTTTATTACAAAATTATTTCTGCAATTATTTTGTCAGATCTGGGCACTTTTTGGGAAAATTTATTGTATTGGCTTCGGTTTATATTGGAGGGATCTTCAATTTCTCTGATAAAATTTTTTTGTCAGAGATATTTTTATTGGAGATCGAGCTCATTTTGTTTGCAGATCACATTATCATTAGTGTAATCCCTAAATGACTGATGCTCCATTTCTAGATTAGTGGATTATATTTCCCATATTGAATGCATTGTTTGATTGATACCAGTTGCTTAATTTTTCAAAGGCCAATTTTTGGGTAGATCGACCCATTGAATTGTCAGTACAGTGGCTTCACCAGTTGCTAAGAACATTCCCTTTCTATTGGCATTACAACCTTATTTGGTTGCAATCATTCCCATTGGTGGTTTGTTTCTCTTCCAGATCTTAGCATTTGACAGGCATTCTGTATTGGTCCCAGTCACACATTATATTTGGCGGCTGCTTCTTTGTTAGGATCGACATTTTTCATCGGCTCCTTGCTTTGTATTTGCTGTATCAACATCTTCATACATTGACAGATTGGGTGTCCTTGTTTCTTCCATTATATGCTTTGGTAGATCCGAGGCATATGTGAGGGGTTGCAGATTGTAAACACATTTGGCATCGACATTTCTATGCTTGGTTAGCATTGACACCCGTGGCTAAACAACCAACTAAAACATAACTTTTATAAGAACAATAATGGAAAAAGAAAAGAAAAACTTAGTGTCTCTTAGGAAACATTTATGTTTTAGTTTGTTGTTTAGATGTTTTCGTTGATTGACATTCTTTGGAGTGTTGCCTATTGGAGCTTGTCACTCCTAGCTCGAGACTCGCTGTGTGGTCATGTGGGGGACTAGGAGCTGCCTGTTGTCAATCCCTTATATGCCTCAAAGAGTTTTTTTTTTTTTTTTGCTCATAACTTGGGCAAATGGAGGCCAAATTCAGCAAATTAGATATTGACGACAAGTTATTTTCATCAAATTCACATTGGTGCAGGTATCTTTTAGTATTTTTGTTGTTTAGTATTTTTTTTTTGCACTTGAAGATAAATCTTGGTTTGCACAATAATCATTTGATGATATGAGTTGGCATATATCATTGATGTAATCATGAGTTTTTAATTACTTTGGAGAGAGGGAACTTTAAGCAATGGAGTGAACGCATTCTCACTTATCTTAGTGAGTATAATGATCTATTTGGAAAACCTCATAATATATTGCCCTATTTTTATAATGAAATTCCTTTCCTTGATCATGATCCGGATTATAGTATTTGGAAAGGGCTTTAGGCCATAGTCTTTTATATCATTTTTTAGCATGTTGATGATGACTTTATCGAGTCACTTGTTGACATTTGGGATCCTCATGTTTGTTGGGAGTACATTCGAAAGGTATATGAAGACTATGAGTCTTCACCATCTCTCAATACTCCTCTTTCCAGTTCCAATGTGCCTCTTCATTCTTCATTATAGATAACCCATGGTTGTGATCCTTTGGAGGAGATTGCAGATGCTTCAAAGGTTCTTGATTCTTCAGTTGAGATCACACATTCATCTCTTGTTGGTGATTCCAACTTGAGTCATTGCAAGAGATATCTATTTGTTTTCCTGATTGAGATTCCTACTTGCCAAACATTGGCTCATTGTTTGTGGAGTCTCACATTTCAGATTTGGGAGACACATTTGAGGGGGTTGCTCTTCTCTTTGATGACAACTTCATCACAATTGGAGATACTTCTTCACCTTCTTTGGAGATTGATATTCACGAGTCTCTTCCATATGTCACATTGGTTGGTTCATGTTGATCATGCTTAAGTGATGGATTCTTCAAGCTTGGAGACTCCCATTCAGTTTTCAGAGACATCATCTCTATTTGATGATAGTTGTGGCAACAATGTTGTCACTTCACATTTGTCTTTGGAGCTTGTTTACAATCAATTTTCATTGGTTCCTTGCTTGTCACCTTCTACTATGATTGGGTATGTTCCTTATTGGTTCGTGACATCTTCATCATCCAAGGACATGGAAACACATGAGTATATTTCAGAGACAACATCATCATACTTTATATGGGTTTCACTTCCTAATTTCTATCCATAACAGGAAGCATTCCTGCATTTATATTTGGTCTATCTTCTTCTCGGGGGGATAAATTGTTGGAAATGAGTTGAGTAACTGAGAGGGGAGGGGTGAATCAATTACCACAAAAACAAATCCAAGTCCCTTAGATGTCTTAAACAAACGTATCACTGTTACTTGGTTAACAAAGATATTCTGTTGTCACTCGGTTAACAAAGAAATCTTAAGATATTAAATGTAATTATCCTTCAGTGATTAAGTGCAAAAACATAAAGCATAAAGCAAATAACATATACACAGATGACACCAAGATTTACTGTGGAAACCCAATTTGGGAAAACCACCAATTGCAACTAGTTATTGTTTTTCACTCTTCTGAAGTGAGCCCTGTTAGGATCCAACCCTGTTAAATGTTACAATACACACTGTAAGGTGTGACCATGTTAGAGGATTTAATCACCCTGTTAGGAGTGGCCTTGTTAGAGGTCTTCAAACACTTCAATGTAGAAATGCCACCTTGTGAGGGGATTTATGAAAAGACTGTTAAGTCTACTCTTTAAAGAGATTTGGATCACTGCAACAATTGTTAGAGAGTAACAATGAGTTTGACCTATTTGAAGAAGCAACCGTCTTTGCTGATTCAGATCTCTATTCTGGTTTTAATTGAATCCTTACTGATCAAATATTCTTTTGCAACTTGGTCTGGATATTCTGTCCTTAATCAGAATTCCCTCTTACTTCGCCTTCATTCTTCATATCAAAGAACTCTACTTCTCATCATTCAATCCAAACTTGACCTTGTATATATATGATAGGCCTTGTCAAGTTGGCTTGAATACCCTTCCAAATAAACAATAAAACTTAAGTTTGTCGGCTGTAATTAACCAATTAAACTTAGAGTGTAAACTGCTGTTAGTCGGCTGACACTAAATGCATAACTCGGTTGACATTGTAATCCTTCGATGCCTGACCGATACTCGTCTGAAACCAAACTTACTATATTGCCCGAGTGAATTCGGTTAGTACAGAACTTCCTTCATTAATCGAAAGAGCTTGGTTAATACAATAAATCATTACATGTGTGTAACATCAATGACAATATACAATTGAATAATTGTCTTCAACATAAATGTTATTTTTAGGCATGGTTTGTATGTTTTATCTTCAAGTAGTCACCATTTTTATAGGTTATTGTTCATTATGGGGGGATATCATGTCTCCTTTTTCCTTCCTATGGAGGGATACTTGATTGTATATACATGATGTATGCATTTCTTGGGGGGTCTTGAGTCCTCCATCCATGCATCTTGTGTGTTTTCATCTCTCTTTTGGAGGGGAGTTTTCTCCCTTTCTCTTCTTTATGAGAGATTTCTTGCATTGCATTTGCATATTGTAAATGGGTACCTGACATGACTTAGTAGTCGAGACCCATCTTACATTATGATTTTAAGTGCATTCCACTAGGTTGCACTTAAGGGGGCTATTGGAGTAATTAATTATTCCTAATTACACTTTATGTCATGCCCAAAACGCAACAACTTTTTTTTTTTTGAAGGGGGAATTATATATTAACCTTACTAACAAGAGGGTCTAAGGGGAATCATGACTAGAGTCAACATCCCTTAAACCTAATCGCTTTTTTTTTTTTTTTTAGGATAAAGGTTTATAAGTTGAAGGTTATCTGTGTCTACATGTCAACCAGGTATTCAAATAGAGTTTGATGATGTGGAGGAAGAGAGAAAGATTCACTGTTCTCCGTCTCCAGGGTCATTCGAAAAGATAGGATTTACTTAAAAGCTAAGGGTTCTGAGTTATTATAAAACCCTCTAGGTTATGGCACATCCATAATATTATTTTTATAATAGTCAGTATACTGGCCATATATATTGACCATATAAAAATAACATTAAGGGACCCTGAATTTAATTTAAAACTTTAATTTGATTTTCCTCTTAACTATTTTGATTTTAACTTATTTGTTTATTATATACTTTTGACGGATCGGATATAACTTATGAAGGTATCCTTCTAACTTAAACGTATAAGGTTAGGTGAACGATTTAAGAAATTAATATCCCCTTGACCGAAGAAACTCCAATTGTTCAAAGACTCATATTAATCTCAATTACTAAATCATTCTAGAATTTATTTAGATATTTGTAATGCAATTTTCCAAAAAAAGATTTGCTTATACATTAATCTATCGATATTAGGGAGAAAAATAATTTTATTATCTTACATTCCCCTATCACAGTCTTAATATTCATCAATTATTTTACTTACCAAACTCACATCTTCAACCACTAAAAGAAATAACCAATTAAATAATAACTTAATTACATGTCTAATAACACACTAAAAAAGAGTTTTTTTTTTTTTTTTTTT
>MU226193.1:1852533-1877237 GCA_018584345.1 Thuja plicata
GTGTCTCAACCTTGGATAATTCCTATTCTTATTATTTGTTTTGTAAAATGTATTTTCTTGCAAATAATGTAATTAAGTGTGAGTGTACATGTCTAGTTGGCATGTTGATGTGTCACTCCACTTGATGGGTCGACATCTTGAATTGTGTGTAAGGAAATCATGGCTGAAATGGTTATGACAAATTCCTATGACACGTAAGAGCTATTTCTAGGAGATTTCAATGATAGGTGAAGACATGCAAGACATGTGGCAACTGATAAAGTTGAGTACTTTACACTCTTCGACAATCGTGGGGTTCGGGGTTTAGGGTTCCTATTTTCTCAGAGAATGGTAAAACGCTAATACGGCTATCCTTAGAAGTTGCCCTAAAAAGGAAAGCGCATGATATAAGTTTTTTTAGGGTTACAGGAAAGGATACAAAAAGAGCATATTGTTGGTATGATTTGGTGCTACTGGATTTGTCTTAGAGTTTCAATTGTCTCCTGAAAGAACTTGCATTGCAAGTGTGTTGTAACTGTTGTGTTGAAGATAATACATTGTGCAGGTTTTGGAGTGCTGGGGTTTTTTACCGAAAGGTTTTCCCCAGGGTAAATCATTGTGTCATTCTCTATTTTATGTATGCATGGTATGTGGCTACAATATCATTGTTAAAGTAGTTAATGAATCTGAAATTGTAAGGATTTAAAAGAATTTGCACAATACTTTCCTATAGAGATTAGTGTAGGAAGTTGTTTCTGCACCTGAGTTTCCTTACAAACAAAAACAAACTTACCAATGTAGGGCTTGAGGAATGAGCCTCATGAACGTGCTAGGTGCATTTGAAAGGACAGATAGAATAACAAGCCCCTCATTTATTTTGAAATCTATCTTCCACTCATACCCTTGTATAATCCTAATTGGTGGTACCCACTATTTAGGTCTATTTTGGAAAAGTAACTTGCTCCACTTAGGCAGTCCATTAAGTCTTGTATTCTTGGAAGTGAGAACCTATATTTGATAGTAATCTTGTTTATGGCCATGTATTCAATAAACATCCTCCACTCATATCCTTTCTCAGGTGTCAAAAATAGTTGAAACCACACAAGGGCTAAGGCTTTACCTGATTAAGCCTTTGTCAAGCAACTCTTCTATTTATTTTTCTGATTTCTTCATTCTGTTGTGGTGTCATTTTGTAGGATACTTTATTAGGCAAGATGGTCCTTGGTATGAAGTCAATATGGTGACTAATATCCCTTATTGGTGGAAATGTATTTGGAAGCTTGTCTACAACTATATCCTCATATTCTTGTAGCAATTGTTTTCTCTCTAAGAGAAACTCTTCAATATTTGTTTTTGCCATAACAGTCTAAGGTCTGATCATGATTGCAAAGCCTATCTTTTCATCTTCAATAGTCTTCAAGAACTCCTCCTCACCTAATGAAATTACAATTCAACCCACCTTTTGGTCCTTGTCTTCTTCCTTCAAAGGGCTTAAGGTGTATGAGATTTCATCTTTCTCAATGCCATATACATTCTTCCTACAATCTTGCATTGTCTTTCTATCATATTTCTATGGCCTACCAAGTAGCATATGTAAGACATCCATAGGAATGATGCCACACAAGACCTTATCCTTATACCGCCCTATTTGGAACTCTACCCAACATTTCTCATTGAGCAACACTTGTTGCCCTTTATTCAACCACAAGACTTTATAAGGTGTAGCATGTGGTAACCTTTTCAATTTCAAAATTTCAACCATATGAACTGAAACCAAGTTATCAATGCTACCAGAATCAATGACAACTGAGCAAAACTTACATTGGCATTTACAAAGTCCTCAATAGAGACTTTATTTATGGTGACTCATTCTCCATGGGAACCTTGATCAATGTTCTCCTCATTAGCAAATATTCTTCTACTTCTAGCTCCTATGTAATTGTGGTGAAGAGTTGACACTTTCAACATCCCCTCCTAGATCAACTTGAGTTCTCTTCTCATTCCTAAAATGAGTAGATAATTATTCCTCCAAGAACTCCCAATCTTGTTGCCTAGAAAACTTACTACACTTGTAACATTTTCCTGTGAAACTACTAGATCCTCCTCTTTGGTTTTCAAATCCACCTCTTGAATTAGGCCTCTTCCTCTAAAACCTCCTCTTTGATTTGATGTTTATTATGGTTAATTACTTGTCTCACCTTGAGACCTTTGTGAATTTCCTCTACCAAAAATGATCCTCTTCCCATGTAAGTATTCCTTCCCCTACCTCTATTTTGTTTCTCTTGTCTTCTTTTCAATTTATTTTCAACCTTCATGGCTAGTTGATAGCATTCTTCAAGAGTCCTAGGGCTTGTGAGACTCAACTAATATTATAGACTATATTTTAGTCCATTAAGGTATCTTGCAACCTTATCAACATCATCCTCCATATGACTTGATTTGATGCTCAATTTGTAAAAAAAATTAGTGTAGTCCTTTACATCCATGTCCTTTTGCTTTAAGTTTTTTAGATTCCTATACAATTGTGTGGTATAGTCACTAGGAAAGAAATTTCCTTTCAACTCTAAAACCATTATATCCCAAGAAGTGATCTTTTCTTTTCCCTTCTTCTTCCTTTCATCTTGCACATAATCCCATCATAGGGATGCATGGACTTTCAACTTAGTTCTAGCCAACTTCACGTGCTATTCTTCAGGCACCTCCTCAAGCTCAAAATACTTGTCTAAATCCCCTATCCAATCAAGGAGTTCTTAACCATTCAAAATGCCTACATATAATGGAAGATCCACTTTTATCTTGGGTCCTTAAACTTTGATAGACTTTAGCAATCTTTCCAACCTCATCTTTTCAACATCCCTCTCTTCTGGAGGTTCTTCTTGGAGTGGATTTTCTTCAACCACCCGCTATTCTTGGTTACTCATGTCTGTGATTAATCCTCTTCTTTGGTTTGATTCTAATATTGTGAGTCTTGCTTCTAGGCTGATCCCCATCTCTCTCATTTCCCTGGAAATGACATCTCCTAGTTGTGCAACTACTCTTTCTGCTGCCCTTTCAACAACACTAACTCTTGGAGGCATATTCCCTTTCTTGATTCTTGATCCTAGTCGTCTTTAGGGTCTTTATTGGATCTGATAATAATAATGATGCAAAGGATTGTAAACGACATACAAACCAAATGTTCTTCAAATACCCTAGCAACCTATCAAGGATAGATATAGACCCCCAACAACTAGGTACATTGGATGCATTCTTTTTGGCCCTCTTGTATGTGAAAACACAATAAAAATTATACTTCTGTTACCAACCCTTTGAAACCCAAAATAAACCTCCTTAATCTTTAAACAAGATAGACAACACATTGACATAAGAATCTCTCACTTGTTCATAGAGAAAGACCGCCCCCTAGACCTCTTATGAACTCTCACACCTATTTGATTCAAACTTACTCAAATGTAAAATTATTAACACGTCCACAACGCCCTTGAGAGGTCTCTTGCAACAATAAAACTACTTTCATACCCCAAACAAATGCTAATTGAACAAATACTCTCATTATGTTGTTTTATAGACTATTTCACAGAGTAATTCAAGCACTCTCTTTTGGAGGGATTTTATGCCATCTTATTACAGGATTTATCACAAATTTTCATGAGTTTCCAACAGTGAGAAGGCGAGATAACAATTTTTTACATCCACTGGATACCCTAGGCAAGGTTCAAAATAATTTTTACAAAAATGTTATAACTTGATAAAAACTAAATGAAATCACTTGAAACCAAATGGATTTGAAAGATAAAAGACAAGGCTAACTATCTCACGCAATGATAGGTTTGTACCAGTCCATACAGGACTGTACCAACTACTTTTGCAGATTGTAAGATGAAATTTATAAAGGAAAAATTGCTTAAAATCTCTGTCAATGATATTTATTCATTCCAAAAAAAATGGTTCCTCAATTATCCAATGTGAATATATGTTGTTCCATCAGTTTCTCCATCCATCTCAACTGCCTAGAACATCTTTTTGAAAAAACTCAAAATTTGGCCAAAAAATGGCTTTGCACTTTACAATTTTTGTGACAACATTTTGACAACTTTGTAACTTTATTAACCTAGTAACTATGAAAGTATTTCCATGGTCCCAAATGAGCTCGAATGACCTTATTTTTCTAAAACTAACCAAATCTAAAGTTGGAAAACAAAATCTAAGCCTTTACAAGCCAAAAGTTCACGAGCAAATTCAAATGAAGTTTTTGGCATGAAACTAGAAATTTGATTTCCTAGATTCAATCACCTATCCTAACCCAAGGAACTTGATCCCCTGGACTCACAAATGACTTTATCAACCCAGTTCTAAACTTAAACACCAAAATAGGCAGAATTGCATGAACAAGGATGCACTTGCATTAGATATGCATGCTACAAATATATAAGTCTATTACATTTAAGTTATAACTATAAACAATTGAGTATACTCAAGTGTCATAACCATCCTTTATATTTTTTCTTTTTTTTTTCCCTTCTTTACTATATTTTTGAAATAATATTTAATTCTAATTAACCAATTTAAAACTAAATTAAATCAATTTTTTTGTATGATTTACTTTTTTCATGACTTCGTAGCATATCAAACAAAATTGTAATTGTATTTGTAAATATATTTGGTTTCACTTAACCAATACACACTAAGCTTTGACCACTTAGATGGCTGGTGTGGTCCCAACCAACCTTCTGTTCTTGTTCTCTTTTTGGTTTCCCCTTCTTTTATCTCTCCACATTGATAGTGACTATTGCAGTTAAATTTTAATATTAGTTTTGAATTTGCATCTCTTAGTCTACAAAATTGGGTTATTACCTCTGCCTTCTTATTTCCAATTCAATTAGAGGATTTAGAATAGAATGGACAATCTTGAAGGGTTGGCAGTTCTACAAGACGTATATAGAGCACTACTTGTGTCATTGTGGGTTAGCGACATCAGCTTCTTAGCATGTTCAACTACTATTTTATTTTTCCTACTTTCCACGTCTACAAGAAAATGGGTGAATTTGTCTAGGTTGTGCTTGATAAAGAGCTTTTTGTAATTCTTCAATATCATGGAGGCCACTATGTTGCATGTTGATTCACTCCACAATTTTTCACTCATATACAATATTCTAATGAAATTTGATTTGGTTCTATAAATATTTTGTTATTCTTGCTTTATTTTAGAAGTTGATCTACCATATTTAGGAGATTTTCACCTCTAATTAGAAATGAACACTAGTATTTTCACTCTCATCATGAAATGATATAAAATAAATTATCCATGGTCATTGCTGAAAATTGGATTAGTTCAAAAAACCCAATAGCCTATAACTAAAACTAAAAGTGACCAGACTCTACTTGTAAGGACGCTAAGATAGTGAAACAACTTCTTACATTAGCCTTGACAAGAGGGTTATGCAAAAAAAATTCAAATCTTTACAACAGTTACAAAAACTTAACATAAATAACATGCATACCACAACATAGTGATATACAGGGGGAAAACCCTTGCAAGAGAAAAAAAACCCTCTCCAAAATTTGCCCAACATATTGTTCACAAATCAATAATAGATTAAAATATACTTGCAAATCAATCTTCTCATACTAGTATCATCAATAGAGATCTAGAGGCAACTCAAGAGTTATCAGACTCTCAGAACACATCACAATGCATCAAAAACCTAATATATAGGAGATACTAAACATGAAATCGTCAAATGGTATTAAATTACCATAGGATCAAACCACCCAAAAATGGTGCACAAAATATCTAGTGTTGGACCTAGACGTAATGATAAAAAATATCAACAAGAGCCCTTTTATCAACAATACATTAAAATTATTGCAAGGTTGAGACACCATTTTCCTAACAGATGCATTGGTGACCACTACATGCACATTCAACATGTGACAACATAGCACATAATTTCCCTAAAATGGTAAGCAATTACTTGAATGTACTAAATTTCTAAGACACGATTTTTAATTTTATTTATTATAATTTTCTTGCACGAGTTGTAGTTATGACTCGTGTATTATATACTTAGATTTTACTTACATTCATTATTTTTGTAGGTCCCCCACAAGCAAATCTGCAATAATAGTCACTACTAGTTTTCATCATGCAAATCCATTAGATCAATTTTATATTCTTAAACTATTTATAGTGGACCCAAATTACCTAAGTGTATATACATATCATATATGTAATGCTATAGTTGTATTCCTTTAATATAAAATTATGTCTTCAATATGTTTTTTCATTCTAATTTAACCTTCTATGTTAGTCCTTTTATCTTATAAAAAATTGTGTTCGAATAATTATTTCATTCTTATTTCACATTCTATATTATTCTTTTTAAAACTAGAAAAATTGTATATTTGGGTTTGTAGGCACACACAGTTATTATAAAAACATGGTTAACTATTTTTCGATAAGAAGTAGAAAACTCTTATCCTACTACCAACAAAGATAGGATGGTTCAAAAATATGTGAATGGTTAGGTTGAATTTAAGTTGACAAAAATATTTAGTTAATGTACAATACATCTAATTAGTTTTTTTGTTGTTACTAGTATCTCTCATTTTCTAGTGAGTTGTCTAATGTGGTCGTACTAGATTGGGTTTTTTCATTTGGCATTAAATCATTAGATTCTAGACATAATGTATGTTTCCTACAAAAATAAATTAAAATGATTTTACACCACAATCACATCTTATATTTGTAGTCTAGATGGTTGAAATCTAATAAGAAAATGACGAGTAATGTTTTTTTTATGCATTCACTTAGTAGTGTGGACTTTAGTTAAATAAAATGGAGTATTTGTTGTAAACAATATAAATAAAAATCCTACTATTTAGACATAAATTCATTCGAAACAAAAAAAAAAATTGAAAAGTGGTGTTGAAGTGCACCTGAATGTGTTGTTGGCTAATGAAGTTGGTGGGAGGAACTTGAAAGATGTGGTGGTGGCAAGAAATTGAGCACATGTTACTCTAGCTTTGTCCTTGTCATCTACTTTGTTAAAAATAAATAATTTTTGGTTACAACGGGTGTACCCATTTGTAATATTTCCATTGGGGTCCTAAAGGAAAATGGGTACCCATTTCAATTTTAGCCTCAGGATCTCGAAGCATAACAATACCCATTTTTGTCAAATTTTTCTTCTAAGGCCAAAAGTTCTCCTTAGGAACTAAACTTCTTACGCTCACCCTATCAAATTATGAATATCTTTTGAGAGTGTTCTAAATTATTTTCTGCATTGTCAAGTAGTTTTTCATCTTCTTCTTTGATTGGACATGTACCTGAATTGTTGTGACATCATCATCTTCAATGGACAAGGTGACACTTGATTAGGTTTTAGAGACATCATCATACATTATTATGATTCTTCCGATAGATTCTTATCAAGAATGTGAAGTATTCTTCTATTTGTTCTTGATTTTTTTTTTAAAGTGAGACAAGTTGTTTTTTGACATTTGATCATGGTTTTTCTTTAGGAACTTACCATTTTGTAAGAGATTACACATTACATAGTCTCTCTCTTTCCCTCTTATCAGGAGGTTATTGATTGTATCTTTGTGATATATTTAGTCCTTGTGGGTTATAGAAAATTCCTGCATCAATTCTTTATATGTCACCATTGTTGAACCCTTATCAACGAACTAACTTATCCAACGTGGGAGGGAATTATAAGGCAAGGGTGACTCAAGATTGTAGATTTTCATTTTGGTCTAGTAATTTCCATAAATAGGTAGATGAGTAGTAGTGAGGTTGGGTGAGTACGAATGAAAGGTGCATTTCTCCAAAAATTAATTTCATAGGGGTCGATCACTCTACTGGGGCCCTTTGAACATTAAATTCCTTTGTTGATTTTAACATGATAGGTCTAGTAGGTGGGAAACTATAGTTTTGAGGTGGGGAATGGGGATTGGGTTTCAACCCTCTTCCACAAAAAACCCTATATTTTTAAGTAGGTTTGTCTTTTGGGTGAGGGATTAATGGGACATTGGAAGCAAAGTAGGGTGAACCAAATCATCTTCTTTATCTCCTCCTAATTTACCATCCTAAACTCGTTAACATAACATAAAACCGTGTTATTCTTACGACCTTTTCTTACTTAAGTATCCATCAATCTCAATCTGTATAAAATATTAGTTGGGTAAGAAGGGGCTATTGGCGTTCCCTATGAGTGAACACATGAGGGGAATTAGTTATGAATCCCAAATTTGCAACATTTATGACTTTTGAAGTAAGAAAGGTGTTATGCTTTCCTACCCCTATTGGATGGTCCAAGAGTATGTCTTTTCACTACCTCTTTGGCACCGTATATTTCCCCCTCACCTCACTATAGTTGGGTGGATGGGGAGAAATATTATCTTGAAGTTGATGATGGATCAACTCGAGTGCAACACATTTAGAAAACCTTGTCCTCACTCCACATGTCTTTTTTCCTAGAGTTTGACCTGTAATATGATACAATAGTAAGGTTGTGTGGGATAGAGGAATGAGTTCTACATCTTTAGTTCAATATTTTATTTTTGTATTCCCACCTGGGTTGGTCAATTATGAAGTTGAGTGGAGAAAAGGGATGAAATTTGAGGGATCAAAGGCATCGATCATTTCATCACTTGTACATGATTATTTCATTCATTCTCTCTTTTAGAGAGGATTTTTCTCCCATTGGAATTTTCTTCCTTTTCTTCACATGTGAGAGATTTTTTTGTAAATGGTACCTAACATTTCCTCATTGTCAAGACCCATCCTTGCATTCTTTTATCATCCTTTCATCATTTGCATTGGTTTGTTCCTCCCTAAGTTGCATTTAAGGGTGGGTGTTGGTGTAAATTAGGTGTCAATTATTCATTCATTCATTAGTGATTTCATTGAACTTGTACATGATTATTTTATTGGTTCTTTCATTTAGAGGAGTTTTCTCCCACAAGGTTTTTCTACCTTTTCTTTGTTTGTGAGAGATCTTTTATAAATGGGTATCTAACATGACCTTCTATTTGAGGCCCATGCTTGTATTTTTTCATAATTTTCATTGGTTCTTTCATTTCTAAGTTACACTTGGGGGTAAGGGGGTGTTAGTGTGAATTAAGTGTTTTACATAACTAGTTCACTAGCAAGTCCTAAAATTCATATGCAATTTACTTAGGTCCTAGAGTCTTTCTAGAAATATTAGTTGTCAACTAGACCTTATCTTATCTTTTTCCATTTTCTTCTTGCGTCATAGGTAGTTATTATAAGTTGTCTCATGTTATAGGATTAAGAAACATATCATGACATTGTCTAATTCTATTTCTCATCCTTACCTATATAAGAGAGACCTTTTGTACACTTTGTATCACAGATCTTAATATCAAGCAAGCTCTTATCTTGTCATACTCTCTTGTGAAAGGTTATCTTTTATTTTGCATGTGATCCCGAAGTATGAGATAATCTTCAACTTCTACATCATTGAACTCTAGTTTACTACATCATAAAGAGGCATACCGAGTCCCTTGGAATCATAGAACTTAATTCTTTACAAGGCTTTCTAAATTGAATTTTATCTTCATAAATATTAGAGATATAACTAGATTGAACTATCTTCTTTGCTAGTGATCAAGATATGGTGCTTATTCTTAATTAAAATATTACCATGAGCTACTAGAGGATCCTAAATGGCCACTAGATATATATAAAAACCTTCATAGATGACTACAAAAAAATAGATTTTATCCAAAATATTAAAATATTTTGAATTCTTGAAGGAAGAGAAAAGAGAGTTGGTGATCTTTGTTAAAATTCATCTCTATTTTATGTTTATTTGGACCTTCCAACCATCTAATAGTCTTAAGTCATTATTTTAATTTTAACTATTTTTGGAGCTAATGAGCTCCAAAATAGTTTGGCTACCATTAGAAACTTCTTTCAATGTCTCCTTGAAATAGGATCCTTTCATGTTTAGATTCCCTCTCTTAGAATCTACTCCTTGACTTTTTATTTTCTTCACATTTGTAGCATCTCTCAAATAATATTAAACTCTTAGAACTTGTTTCATGTTTGATAGAGGATCAATTGTAGTTCAATCAAGGATTACAAAATATTTTTCTCCTTCGAGTATTGGAAAAAAAATGATTTCCTACTTTTCTTTTCTACTCTTAGGCTTGATTCCTCCTTGCTAACTTTTTATCTACTAAAGAACATAATTTAAAGATCATTTTATCTCCTTGGATTAATTTCTCGTATAAAATTTGGAATCCAAAACTTCTTTCTTGTTTCTTCGACTATTAAATCTATAATCTCCCTACTCTGGGAGTCTAGAACATGAGCATTGATCCACTTTTTCATTACTCTAGACCAAACCTTGGTTTTTTCTTTGAAGGGTTGTCTTCAGCTATAAGAGGGTTAAGCTTTGGTCATGATTGTATCATCAAACTCTCTCTAAAGAATACTTTCAACTTATCTATTCCTCATGAGTAGACTTATAAATTCATCCATATCAAGTATTCCTAGGCACCCAACAACCTCCCCATCTAAGGAGAGTTTTCTTCACTCTAATCTTATTTGGAAACAATAAGATTCGTCTACTTGACCAAACAATTTCTAGCAAAGTGACCTAATTTGTAGTAGATTTTGCAAACAAGAGATTATCCCTCATATTCAATATGTTGTACCTAATAAATAGAAAATTGCATCTTTACTCATTTCCACATTCACATAGAATCTAGCATAAACTAGGTATTTTCTAAATTTAGCAATGACATGGAAAGCCCTAAATTGACCAAAACATTTAGATATTCCTTTATTACTTCATCCTCCCAACATTCTAATAATAGATCTAGACTTCTAACCTAAACCAAGACCACATCAACATTTGGTATTATGTTTGAATATTGACCAAGAATTTATTTTATTTTTCAAATAAACCAACTTTAATGCAAACCCAAATTATATATTTATTAACACCTGTTTTATTTATTTTGTAGGTAAATAAATATATAAAATTGATAGCAATATTTCAAAGCAGACTGAAATAAGGAAAGTGGCGAATTATTTTTTAATAACATTTCCAAAATTTTGTATAAAATTTATCGCTTTTTTGTTTTAATTATATAAAAACATAAGTGCTGACAATTACAACAGCTGGTTTGCCCGAGAGGTTAAGGGGGAAGACTTAAGATCTTCTGCACATAAGTGCGCATGGGTTCGAACCCCATAGCCAGCAACATTCATTATTAGAAATTTTTTATTTTTTTCTTTGTATCTGCTCAGTAAATAGAATGCATTAAAAGGTTAAACTATAAAATCTTTGTATTTAGTAACTCCTCAGTAAATAGAATGCATTGAAGGATCAAATTATAAAATCTTTGTAGTAAATGCAGATCAGATTTTCCCAATCAAACCGGATCTCCAATAAGCAATGAAATCAAATTTTAACTACAAAATAAATCTTATTTACAATTCAAAAATTAGATATATTTATACAATATTTTGTGTATTATAGGGGAAATCATCGTTGCGGATTTTTTTAGTGTACCTTTCTAAGTGAGTGAAGTACTTAAGCTAAGATTTCGGCTTTTGGGTATTCACAGATCTCCTTATAAGAATGGTAGAGTAAGTTTTGCATACAAGGTTCATTAATAGTTTTTCTGCACACAACCCATCAGTCTCCACTTTTTTATTCATCAATCTGTGCAGAATGATTTTGGAGTCATTAATCTTGCAAGTCCGTGAATCGTTTATAAATATAAATAAACTTGTACTGAAATCAGCAAAAGAGAGTTCTTGATTATGCTAAATGAGAATGGGCGATTGTGAATTCTTGTATGAGTTAGCAGAATGGAACTTGGAATTGCAGATATTATACGGATTTTGTGTTTGGGATTCATTTGTTCATTTGGTGAATAAGGGAAACCTTTATTAAGTGATTTCTTGACATCACTTCCTACAAGGAATCAGTTACTCCTTTTCTTTCAGGGATCTGAAACCCATGGAATCAGAAAAACTCAAGCACATATTCTTGATGTCCTTGATACACTCTCCTTCTCTCCTTCAGACAAGATGATATCATCAGATAGCTCATATGTTTCATGAGCAGGCTGCAGAAGAGAAATCAATACTGTCCAATCAAGAACATGAACAATTTTGTACGAACACTTGATAATCTGGTATGCTGTAGCACTGTCCAACCCTGCTAAAATTTCATCCATAAACAGAGCTTTGAAATGAGAAACTAGCATTTCACATGCAAGGTGACTCTCTTCTGTGGGGCAGAGATTTCATGGTGCAATTGATTTTGTGGGTTTTTTTGTCTGTGTTGTAATGAAGAAACAATTGCGATATTGCTATCAAGATTCAAGTGTGTAGTTTCCGAGTCAAACTCCTTGATCTATGTCTTATGAGTAGTGATTCACAAAAACGCATCTCTCATGAAACACTTAGCAGTCATTCTGCATTTCCTAGAGATTACCCATCCCAATGTTTTTTTTTAGAACTCACCTCTTATGAAACACTTAGCACTCATTCTGCCGTTCCTAGAGATTACTCATCCCAATATTACTCTAAATCAAGTGCGCTTAACGATAGCCTTAAATATCTCCTACTTGTGCAGAGACAATCCAAGTCTATTGATGTAGCCAAAAACATCTTGTATGATCTTCATGATTGGAAAGTAGATTTGAAATTCTTGACTGCCTTGACAATGGAAGCAGGGTAATTCACAAGGTATTTGATCTAGATTGAAAGAGCAAGTACCATGCTTCCAAAAGATTAATATATATTGATAATTTAATTTATATTACTTAAATAAATGTAGTCAACAAAGTTTTTATTAATAGTTCAATTATTAATATATTTATACTTGTAAAAAATCTTTATAAAATATAGTGAGTGATATAAATTAGAAACAACTTTTATTATAAATTAAAAATAAAATTAGAAAAAATAATATTATATAATTTTAGCTATAAATTAAATTATTTGAGCTAGTTTTTTATTTAAATGTAGCAAAAGTAAAGAGTGGTTACTTAGACATTGCTATTGTGAAATATATATAGATATATAGAAATGGTTTTTTTACGTTGAGACCATATTGATTTGGCTCTTTAAGACAAAATAAATAAATACATATTATTTATATGTTTTATAAAGAAGTACTTAAAACTATGTTTGCAATATAAATTTGTTCAAACTTCTAAAAAAAAAAATTTAAAAAAAATTATTATTTTAAAATGGTAATAAAAAAATGGTATTTGGGTTGTGTTGGTTCAATGCTAATGGTGTTGTTATGGCCACCAAGATTCAAACTTTCGTTGGGTCATTATTATCACAAATGTAAAAATAAAATTATAACATTATATGTGTAGTGGAGTAAATCTGACCCTACAGAAAGGAACCTATGTTCCTTTGAGAGCCAATTATACAACATATCTCCGACTAGTTAAACTAGTAAAAATATCTAATTGTAGATAAATAAAATGAAGATCTTGGTTACAGTAATGGAAGGAGCAGACAAAAGAGTCTTTGACCCAAATCTAATTGCCTTGGCCAAGGATGTCAACAAGATATGGACGTTTGCACATGTAGTCCTATACGGACCATGATATAGAAGTCTCAAAATATGGAGAAAACTTAGGTCTCTACTTCAGATAACTTGCAAAATAAAATTAAAAAACTAGAAATGTAACAACAAATAAAAGATAATAGATTAAAAAATGAAATAAATATAGACATGCAAACTTGTGTGTGGTTGAATGCGTTCAATAAGCCTACACATGCACAAGAGAGGAAAAAATGTTTGGGTTTGTTTGGAGACTTGCCTTAGTCAAGTCCCAGTTTTACTATTTCCACCTCTGCAACAATCAGATAGATAGATCAAAAAGATATAAATAAATGATAACATAATAAAACAAACCTAGCTTAATAGAGGAAACCCCCTATTACATGAGACATGCAAATAGAAACAAACCCCACTTAATGAAGAAAAAACCCTTATTCCATGAGATAAATGATAGATAAGGGATGTGATAAATCTCGAGATGCTTAAAGATGCAAGAGAGATAGAAATATATTACTAGGTAGGCTTGAGAAAACCAAGAGAGTAATGGATATCATTGTAAGAGATTATTGTAGCAAGTGAGATAACTAAAGAATGCAAGATATTGCAAGCAAGAGCCAAGGGGAATCAAGAGAGATTGTAGAGAACTTTCAAGAGAGAAGCTAGAGAGCTTGAATGGAATGAAAAGATGAATTCAAAAGAGAGAAAATGAGGGAAAGAAGAGGTTGTGAGCCATTATAGAAGATTCTAAGATGTTTCCATTGGCATGGGTGGGTGATAAGTGTCAAAGCGCTCGTAAACAACATTCAAACATTAAGATGTCGTAGGACTCATGCACTACACGTAGACGTTTGCATAGTACATGTTAGTGTCCAAACAAATAGCGCTAAAAAATGACAATTTGAAAAGGTAACATGCAGTTAATGCAAAAGTGACACTGAAGGATAGTTGTTGAAAAGGACCTTGAGCATCCTGAGATGGGAAAGGATGATGCAAACTGGGTTGAAATTGACCTACTCAAAGACTAGCAGAATGGACATTAAAGTGGCTACAAAAGTGTAGGTGAAATTGCAAAAAGGGGTATGCAATTTTCAACTCTACAATACAATATCACTTTCAATTTTGCAACATAGAATTTAGTTATGCGATAAATTTTCATGTATGAAGAAATTTAAGCCATTACATGCATACTTTGTTACATCTCCAAATATGTTCCATGAATGTGATGACCTACATATTTTATCAATATGAAACTTGTATGACATAGATACACTATACATAAACATTGCACAAATTAATCTTACATACACAAACATAAATGTAAATCTAACATATACAAACACAATGGTTGAGCCAAAGAAGCAAAAAAAGAAATTCAAAGGTTGTGGAACATAAATCTATTCATATGCATTTATTACATAGTTTAATAGAATAAAATTTAATCCTTGTTGTCATCTTTATTAAAATTGAAAAAGTTGATCTTTTGAGAGCACAAATTTATTTACATTTTCACATTAGATACCCAAAAAGTAACTTTAAGGGTTCATTATCCATTGGAGAAGAATATGGAGCCTAAGGATCAAAATTGACATTTGGATCTTGTCATGGTATTTCATAATGTTTGACCAATAATTATGAACTAAAAGATTTATTGTCTTTGAGAAGAATTAGTTCTGCAATATGTTGAAAAAACATTATTAGTATTTCTACAAATTTTAAGAGGTAAATGTTTAAAGAATTAATTTAACATTTTCTTAAATGTATGAAATGTTCTTCAGAATATAGAAATGACCATCATTATTACAAAATAATAGGTTTGGACCATTTGAAATAACATCTGACCACAAAAATTGGTAAAGACGAAATATATGTTCTAGTCTTCTACCTTTTGAGTTATGTTTATTAGTTCTATAAATTACTTGATTGATATTGGTTATATTGGTATGTTTTATGTTTTATTTTTCTAAATAGAAAAATAATCTATAGAAAACTTTGGAATAAAACTTCTATAGAAAAATCATTCAAGTGGACATATATAAAACTTCTATATTTTAGTATAGAGAGCTTCTCATTAGCATGAGTTTAGAAGTAGTAGAAAAAATGTAGGCACATAATAGACTTGGAAAAACTCTTAAAAATGAGAGTATCAAAGTTTTAGATGGATTGAATTGCATATAAATTATAATATGCTAGAGGTTATCAATAATTATTTGGTGACTTTATATACAATATAAGGTAAAAGTCAATCCATACGTCCCATGTTTGAAGTAATATAAATTTGGACAATTGAAATAACTATCTTAACCAAATATTTCATATTAAGCCATCAAGTAATTTTTTTGGTCATTTAGAAAATCATATTTTCCTTTCTAATAAATCTTTGAGTGAAGAAATGTAAGAAAATTATGGTACAAATTGTGAGGATGATATAAGTATATATCTAGCTATGCATATGGTATAATTTTGTTGTATCACTCAATAAAAGCCTCTGCTCTATAGAAAACTATGATGACCAATACATCAAGTTTTATTAATTTAATTGTAACTAAGATCAAACGATATATAAATATACATACATGTTTCATACTTTGGTGTCTAAAATAAGAAGATCTCACACTTCTAAAAACAAAACCTTGTGTTGAATTACTAGTTAATATTGAGGTCATATTCAATCTAATATGAATTTCCTCCAAATCTCTTCCATTGGATAAGCTCAAAAAAATCTTTTAAATTTGAAGAAAAAGTCAATCTCAAGCATAAGATAGAAGATTCCAAGTGTCCTAACGAAATATAATCTCAGACCTTAAAAAAATTCCAACGAAGACTTTATATAAACACTAACAACTAAAACATGATTAAAATTCTCAATAATCAAAGACTAATAAGTGGTGCAAATACAATTCAACAAAGTCAATCATAAGTCCTAAGGAAAGATATATAGCTACGAAACACAAGTAAAAGATAGGATCCAAATATTAGTGGACTCGTCACTAAACAAGGAGTTAAAAAGTCTTGAGGATGAGACATGACCATCTCTACATGTTCACATGTGACACAAGACTTGTCTCTAATAGATTGTGTTCCTTTTTTTAGGATCCCCTCATCTCAAACGCTCTTAATTTTTTTTTGTGTGTGTTATCCATGTGGATATATGTTATATAAAGGTCTTGTTCAATCAATCTCATATATGTTTTTTTCCTACTTATTAAATATTATTGTTGTACCTTTTTCTTAGATATACTCACTTCACCTGTACTCTTCAAATTACTAGTGATACACATGAACATGATGATGTGTTATGTTTGAGCAGCTTTTGTTCTCATACTTCAATAAATATATTTACAATACTTTAGCAATGCCCTCTATGACACATTGAAGAATATTCCTTCATGTGAATATAATTTTTTAATAGTGAGAATACCCTTTATAAATCTCATACTATTTTTCATTGTTTGTCTATGCATTATCCTCCATGTGTCTCTTTTATTTAATCTTTCATTTAGATCAAATTGATAATGATATACTGTCTTACACTCACTTAACATTATTATCTTCTCTTCTATATATATTTGGTTCATGGTCTATTCATGTTATGTGTAGTGATGAGTATAGCAATAAATTTCCATCTTCTCATAGTGTGGTCAAATGACTTTGTGTTCCATGATTAATGGATTTATAATATATGTATTATTGTAATATAATTATGTCAAAGTCATTTAGTGATGATTAAGATACATATCTACATGTTAAATTCTTGTAACCCATATTATGCTTAGATTCATAGTGAAGGATTCTTATTGGATATTGTGTGTGTGAATTGTGGTCAAGTACCTACTATGTGCTGAAAAGTTGACACACTTTTATGAGTCATTATATTCAAGATTGCTCAAGAATGAGGTCTCAAATGGCGACTCATAGCTCCCTATTCATGGAGTGCAAGGGTTTGTGATGAAGGCCCTCGGTTTAGACCTAGTTATGCCCATACAAGTACACCATGAAATGAGAGATTCAAAGAGGAAGAGCAAGAATGCTAGTCTCCATAATCATCAAATATGCATTGCAAATGAGAATGAAAACTATTCTATACGATAACAATGCATGGAAGGAAACTAATCTATGAAAGGAAATATGCAAATTAATCTATGAAGAAAATATACAAGATTAATCTATTGAAAAGAAATATGGATCTAAATTAACATGAATCTACTCTAAATGGATTGCCATGAATGCATGAGATAAGAAGACAAGAAGAAGAGAAGTTGCATGGTCCAAGCTCAAATACTCAAACTCTCCTCCAAAATTGCTCTCCAAACCTGTAGCATAACAATAACATAAAACCTCTATCTCTAAAATGAGAAGGAGATGGCTCCTTATAAAGGAAAGTGTGGAGAGGAAAGCATCCTCAAGAGCAATGTGGGATAAATCCCTAAAAGGCAAGTAAGTGAGAAAAGGCCCACCACTTAGGAATATGTGTGAAGAAAATGGAGTTTTTATTTATTTTTATTTAATTTATTTCCTTTTTCATCACAAAGAGGGATTTAAGTGGGTAATTTATTTATTTAATTAAAATAGGGATTTTCTTTTAATTAAATAAGATTATTTTATTTAATTAAAAGAGAGATTTTAATTAAATAAGATAAGATTATTTAATTAAAAGAGAGATTTTAATTAAATAAGATTATTTTATTTAATAAAAAAGAATGTTTTCTTTTAATTAAATAAGATTATGGATAAAATGATCAAACCTTAGGAAATATTGAAATAATTGAATTAATTACGATTTGATTAAGGAAATTGATTTGAATTGAAAATATTGCAAGACATTGATTCAGAAATTTGATAAATTGATTTTGTCATTTGATAAATTGAAGAATGGGGCCCCATAGTCTAGGAAACCATTTTAGGGTGCATACATTTGCCCCTCTTTGACTAATGTGTGATCTTTATGGGAACACATGTAGTCAAAAAATGCAGTTGAAGTGTGAGATCGATTTGGGATCACAAAACAAACCAGACGCGTGATCGACGGATGGGAACACATCAGGACAAAGATAAGCTGATTGAAAAAGACAAAGGCAACACCCCTGTAAATAGGTAATTGACATGTCCAAGATAAGAATCTCAAGCACAAGTTTGCCATAGACGGAGCAATTGATAGGATTGATAAAGCTGAATCAAGGATTGAAGTTTGATAGGTACTGCCCCCTCGTGATCGAAATAAAAATGAGATAGAGGAGAAACAGTAAATTGATAAATTTGATCAAATCAAACTAAAGATAAGGTTCTTGATGTAAGATGAAAGATATAAGGATCACAAAACCAAGGTAGATCATCAAGCATGAAAGATTATGCCCCAAGGTTGAATTAGAAGAAAAGAAGTGGGGTGAAAGCGAATGGAAGATAGAAGTTTGGAAGAGGTGGAAAGAAATGGAGAGAAGAAAGAGAATTTGCCTTAAGAAAGAGAATGCCCCAAAATCAATCAACTGTTTGAGATGGAAAATTTTGATTGAGATCACAAAAGAAGATAAAAAAATGAAGATCAAAACATGACCACAGTTGATTAAAAGTCCACAAGAAAGATGAAGTAAACCCTCTCAAATTCATAATGCAGCCTAAAATGCAAACTAACATAAAGTATAACAATGCAAGTTACATGAAAATACAAAGGCATGCTTGCAATAGAGCAACTATAACATAGGACTTTGTGTTCATCATTCATTAGAGAATGTTAAGCAACTTATTTTCATCATTGGGCCATTATTAACGGACATCGAAAAATCACATAATCATCACCAGTCACAAGCACAACTATGAAGATATGAATGTGATTTATATCAGATTGTAATGTGGAAAGATTCTAACATAAGCATAAAAGACATAAAGGTCAAGATGACTTTGATGTTAGCTCACACAATTTAATGTAGCAAAACCACGCTCACATCAAGGTATAGATGCTAGGATGACCAGAAGAACGGTTGTGCAAAAACAGTCAAGGATGGAGCCTCAAATCTCCTAAGTGTTTCAAGGGAACAACAAGAGACACTCGAGAGTTTCAAGACCACACCCACAAGCAGAAAGCAAATAAAAACATGCCCCATGCCCCAAGTCCTCTAGCTATGCATCCCGAAGAGACTTATTAGACAAGGACACTCAACATAAATTAATAAGAGTCAACACACAAAAAAAATATCATGACATAGCTCAAGCATTAAGTGTTGTGTTTAAAAATTTAAGTGTGTTAACTGATACTGAGTTCCGAGAATAAGAATCGAATGCTTGTAAGCAGGTAAGATCACATGACAAAATTGGGTAAGACCAACCCGATAAGTGTTGAAAAAACTCGATGTCAGGGGTTGTATTGAAAAATACAGTTGGGGTGGTGTTGAAAAACATTGTTGGTGAGATGTCCTAAAGACTAACGCATCCAATAGACCAAAGCTAACACAGTTATGCCCCCTAGACAAAGACAAAGACCAATTCCAGACCAAGGCAACAAGGACAAGGCATTATGGAGAAAGGCTAAGTGTCGATGACATGCGCTAAAAAATAGGGGTGCAAAGGCCTCAAGTAGTACCTATTTCCAGGTTTTCACCACTTAGATTTTATTACAATTTTTTGCTACCAAGGCGCTTGTTTCCAGGCTTTCACCAAGGCACTTTTTTCTATTTTTTTTTAATTTTTAATTTTTTTTTGTATTTTTGGAATATATAATTTTTTTGGAGATACATCAAAGCACCTATTGCTAGGTTTTCACTAAGATGATCATTTCTCCAGGACATTTTCTGATTTTTAAAATTTTTGACAATATATCATTTTTTGAGATTTTATCACGATCAATAATTATGTACAAAGGGTGTGCCCAAATTGAATGGGCATCATGGATAGAACTTCTTCAGGTGCAAGACATTGATAGGATCAGGGAGCTTCTCTCCCTTTGCTACAGATAGTAAATAAGCACCTGACCCAAAATTTGTTGTGATGATGTAAGGTCCAAGCCAATTAGGTTCAAATTTGCCCTTTTGATTTCTATGTTGTTGATTCTTAGGATTTTCACGTAGGACAAGATCTCTCACTTGGAATTCTTTAGGGTGAACCTTTTTTTTGAATGCTTTGGACATGCGCTTTTGATAAACCCTCATATGGTCAAATGATGCTTGAAATTTTTCATCTAGAATTTCTAACTCTTGAAGTCTCATGGCACGATAGTCTTCATCTGTAACTAGACCTTTGAGGGAAACTCTAAGTGAAGGAATCTCAACCTCCAAAGGTAACACTGCTTCAATGCCATATGCAAGGGCAAAAGGAGTAGCCCCAGTAGGAGGATGAATACTCATTCTATAGGCCCACAAAGCCAGATTTATCTGTAAGTGTCAATCTCTACCATTCTTACAGACTGTTCTATGTATGATTTTAAGAATGGTTTTGTTTGATGCCTCTGCTTGACTATTTCCTTGTGGGAAGTAAATGGAGGACCAATGTTGTTTAATCTTGAATTTCTTGCGGAGTTGTTTAAGGTCCTTATTTTTGAACTGGCCTCTGTTGTCAGTGATAACCTTGGAAGGCACTCCATATCGACAGATGATATGTTTCAAAATGAATAGAGAAATTGTCTTGCCCGAGGCAACAGAAAGTGGGACAACTTCTACCCATTTAGTGAAGTAATCAGTAGTAGTGATAATAAACTTGTGTCCACCGGATGAGTTGGGATGGATCTTCCCAACAAGATGAAAGGCCCAGCGCTGAAATAACCAATGAGATATAGATGGAATGAGCTCCTTGCCTAGAGCATATATCAGGTTACCATGTTTTTGATACTTTTCACATGACTTTGCAAAAGCTACTGTGTCAATCTGCATCGTAGGCCAATAGTACCCCACCCTAAGAAACCTTTGGGCCATCGAAAGACCATTGGAATGTCCCCCACAGATGCCCTCATGGATTTCAACTAACACTTGGTCAGATTCTTCCTTTTCTAAGAATGTAAGAAGTGTTCCATCTAGACCCCTCCTATAAAAATCACCAGAGATAAGGGAATGGAGAGAGGCATTTCAGGTAAGGTTTCTGAGTTTAGATCGAGTAAAGGTTTCAGGAATAATACCATCACGAAGGTATGAGTAAATGGCACCATAACGAGATGAATCACGACCAACAAGGGTAAAAATGACATGACTTTCTTGGGAGTCATAGATAGGGAGATGTAGCTCTTCCACTAGGAATTCAAATCGGGATTCGTGTTGGTCTAACTGAAGGAGTGAAGAAAGTGTAGCCATAGCATCAACTGCTTTTTTTCTGCTCTAGGGATTTGTTGAAATGTGATGAATGTGAAGTATCGTTTCAAGGAATCAATCATTTTCTTGTAAGGTACCAGGTTCTCATTTTTTGTTTGATATTCATCGTTAACTTGGTTGATTGTTAGCTGTGAATCCCCATAGATGTGTAACTTTGTGATTCTCCATTCTATGGCCATCTTAAGTCCATTTTTTAAACTTTCATACTCAGCAATGTTGTTTGTACATGGGAACAATAACTTGTAAGACTTAGGAATTGTGTACCCATGAGGAGAAACAAACAACACGCCGGGTTCAATAAGCACTAAAGATCTATCTTGAAAGTATCTAGGGAGATGATCAAGTACCTCATACTTAGGTGCCTCAAAGAGGTTTTCACCCTTGAATACATCGTTTCTTTTTAATTTTTTGGTTTTGACACCGCCACACAGTGGTTTTCGTCATCAGAACTCCTATTCTTTTTATTTTATTTTCTTTTTATTTTGTGACTAAGGTACTTGATGTCTGGCTTTGTCATGCTAGTAGTTGGTTCACTGGTGGAAGAGACTACGGGTTCAATGGCATTTAGGTAACAGGCTATTTCATGATCATTTTGAAATGTTAAGAGCTTAGGTTCTTGATAGCATTGGGACCAATCAATGAGGCTAGGATGAACAAGGGGTAAGTCAATGACTGGTTCAAGGTTTTAAATGTGAATGATATCATCTCTAGTGAGCGAAGAGTCAGAGTCCATCCAATATCCTTCTAAGATACCCAAATCGGGGTTCTTCCTAACAAGTGAAGAATCATCCACTAAGGCAACACATGGGTTCAAATCCTCCAATCGTACACGTGAATCATTGACTACCTCAAGTTGAGAACTATAAGTGTAGATGACAATGGGACCTTGACTTCATGTGACAACATTGAGGGCTTGCGATGACACTCTAGAGTTAGGACCCCTTAGCACCATGATGGGTTCTTCATCGAAGATAGGAGGAGAGTCCACGTCTAGATCATAACCATGGGGATCTTTACCCCTCATCATGTTGACATTTTATTCTATAAATTCAAGCATGTTGATAGTATTCTCCACATCTGTGTAAGTTTAATTGATCTCATCCTTGCCATTCTTAGATTTAGAGGTTTCCCCCTTTTCATATTTGGGCAACGGTTCTTTGAATGCCTTATGATCGACATTGTTGTTCAATCCATCTATCTTAAGTTTTCCATTGTCAATGAGATCTTGAATAATATGCTTGAGTTTCCAGCAGTTTCCAATGTCATGTCCAATACCATTGATAAACTTGCAAAAGGCTTTCTCATCCCACCAATGTGGCTTAACATCAGGTATATAATGCTTCACGGGATCTTGAGGATGTGCAAGTTTAATGGTAACAAGTGTTTTCAAGACATCCTCATATGAATCACCAAGTTTTGAAAATTGACGTCTTTCTTTCTTAGGCCTATCTTGGTATCTCGGCTTGTTCTCTTATTGATTAGATGCATTGATGTTCATGGCTTGAACACCACTAGACAAGTGGAGCATAGTTTGATCTTTGGGTTGGGAGGAGCCCACAACTCCATCATTGACCACTTGTTTATTCATATTCCAATGCGATTTCTTTCCTTTATCCTTGTTAGGGTTGTTATTTTGACCATTGTTGTTGTTGTTTTTTCCATGTTTGGTCAAAATTCCTTGTTCTTTCAAAATGTCCTCAATCCTACATGTGGTTTCAACCATGGTGTCAAAGGAATCAAAAACCATCTTCCTAACTTCATACCGCATTTCGAGAACCAAGTTGCTAACAAGGATGTCAATCTTATAATTTTCAGGGATGGTTCTAGAGTAGCGAGAGCATTGTCACCTCCACCTTTGTAAGAAAGTGACAAAGGATTCCACTTGATTTTTCTTTAAGTTGCATAATTCCAACATGATGATAGATCTTGAAAGGATGTATGCAAAGTGTTGAACAAATATGTGGACAAGCTCTTTGAAAGTCTTAACGGGAGGAGTTATGTTGGTGAACCATTCCGTTGCTTTACCCTTAAGACTCCTTGGGAACAATCTCATGAGGTACGAGTCATCTTGATGGAACTCAAAACTTGTGGTATAAAATTGCCGCACGTGATCATGTGGATCTCCATTCCCATCATACTTGTCATATTGAGGGATATCAACCTTTCTAGGGAAGTCTTTCATGTTAACACTTTTGTCAAAAGGATTAGGACAAATTGAATCAAGTGAGAATGAATTATTGGGTGCTAACATCTTTTCCATCATGCTCTTAATTTGTTTGGTCTCATCTTCTTGAGATGGACCTTGCTTCCTAATCTTCTTGTCCACATCAAAGTTGTAGGGGACCCTAGCGCCCTTGTTGATTAAAATCTCTAGGAACTTGTCTTTTTTTTGCTCTAAGTATCTCTCGACATATTGTTGGAAGAGTGGTTCTTGTTGCATTTTCATGAAGTCTTGGGAGCTGAGGTCAAAACTTGAGCTACTACCCCCATATTGTGAACCATGATGAGCACATTGTGAAGGTTGTTTTGAGTTCCTAGGAGGTGTTTGTCTCCTATAATGATCATGTATTGAAGCCCTTCTTCCTCTAGGGATAGGAGATAGTGATGATATCCTTGAACGTCTTCCACTTCATGGAGTCTTAAGAGGAGTGGATGGAGGAGATTTATTTCCACCACTAACACGCATGTTATTAAATTGGTCATTAAGTCATTGAGCCAAGAGTCTATCTTGCTCCTCCTTGAGGGATTTATTTTCTGTTTCCAATAAGGTTTGTCTCTCCAACTCTAGGAGTCTAAATTTATTTTCCTTTTCAGCTTGTTCATCTAGGAAGGCTTTATTTTCACGCTTAATTCTCTTAAGCCTTTC
>MU226193.1:1886904-1900336 GCA_018584345.1 Thuja plicata
TATATATATATATATATATATATATATATATAGAGAGAGAGAGAGAGAGGCTAAACACATTGCCTATATGATATTAGGCCTAGACATTGTGAAGGAGTTAAGTATCATGAAATGTCTATGGAGATATAGGATGTAGAGATGGATAGAGAGTGACAGAGAGGTTCTTCAAAAATAGTAGAAAAGGAAGGGGAGAGAGGGAGAGGTAGGCAGTGACCTAGGGGTGAGAACTTAAGAGTAGAGAAGGAAGGAGGGAGGACATATAGATGGATAGATATGGGTTGGTAAGTGTAATGTAGGGAAATATTTTTTACTAGATATGCATTCAAACTAGAAAATTATGCTTGTTTCCACTTTAATTACTTTGGAAGGAAAGTGGATCCACATGACACAACCTCAAAACTAATATAAATGGATTGAGCACAAGGTGGATCTAGAAATCCTTATTGAAGAATTAAAAATGATAAGTGAATATTGAATCTAGGGATAAATGTATATAAATGAATGATTTTAGCATAAATAGTGTTACAAAAATTAGATATGCTAACAAAAAAGATAGATTTGGAAGTGAGAATTAAAAAGGAACATATTTCTAAATTTTGGGTTGGAATCAAGTAGACTATTTCACTTCAGGTGACCTGGACCTGCGAGCATCATACGCAAATAGAACTAGTAAATATAAGATCAATATATTGCTTAGATTTTCCCCTATAAGTTGTATCATAAGTGTTCAGGACTAAATCTCTTGGGGTGGTCTTGCCCTAGATTTTTTATATCTAATTTTTTTTATATAGGTCTTTGTCTCCTCAATCTAAATCCAAATTTGTGTCTTCGTATCCTATCACATCCATATAGAAAGCAGTTAAATTTTTGGGTTGATGGGGGTTTTCCTAACTCAAACCCTAGCTTCAGAATCAACCATGAAATTTAAATAAACTTGAATTGAAATAGAAGTGTGTTGTAATGTAGCAGAGGCTAGATATAAAAAGTGAATGTTTATACTTGTACTTCACAACTCACACCCCACTTGGTCACTTGAGTGAGTGGGGACCCCAATTTTTTTGGCTTTTTGATTTGTGTTTTTTTGCCTTGTTCCTTTTTTCTCTTATTTTTTGTGTCCTTCTAGATCAAAGGATCAAGGATGCCAAGTGTAATCACCCAAAAATGGTCTAGTAGACTATGAGCCCCTTTCTAAACATTAAAATTTAAATACTAGACTATATCTTGTGCTTAATCAAATTTGCATATTTATTTAATCTCTTATTTTCTTAATCAAATCACTACTTAATCATTTATTTGATTATATCCTAAAGTTAGACCACTTTATCCTAAGCTTTATTTAATTAAGAGAACATGCTCCCTTTTAATTAAATGAAAAACCTTTTAATTAAATAATAAATCCTCCTTATCCTATGTGTACACATGAAAAGGGAATTTCCTAATTTAAAATAAAAAGAAAAAGACCTTTTGTCTACACATTGAATGCACACTTTCCAAGATGAGTGGAATCTCCTTTTGCCTCTTAATCCTAGACACTCATTTATTTTGCTTCTTAATCTCCTTCACTCCCACCAAAACCCAACCTAATCTTTAATCTCAGTCACTCATTTTCCACCTCTTAATCCTAGCCCTTCATTTTCATACCAATTCTATAAAAGGAGGCTTTCTCCCCACTCTTAAAAAAGGATAATAGATTACGCACTCATGTTATGCTATCACTTTGTGTAATTTCATTCTTAGAGCATTCTTGAGCACTCTTGCATTATATATTATTATTTCCTTATTTTATTTAGCTTAAATCACCTAGTTTAACTAGGAGGTATTGTAATCTTGCTAGATTAGCTTTGCTTTCCTTGTTCTAGCATTCACATCATAGCTTATTTCTTGAATTTTATCTTAGATTATCTCTCCTTTGCATCATCATTTGAATCTTCCATTCTATAGTGCACCTTGCAAGGGTCTTGTTTTGGTTCCACAACACACACCCCATTTTGGTCCTCTGACCATGGGGCCCCCACTTGTTTTTGGATTTTTGGTATGCCCCTCTCTATGTTTCTTGAACCGAGTTTTGGAGGGGCATGTTGAGATATTAAAGGTTCCTTTAGGCCCTTTCACACTTTTGGTGTTTCGGAGGACCTCAGGTCCTCTGAAACACTGAAAAGGTCAAAGGGTCTAGCCTGGCCCTTTCGATGTTTCAACCTCTGAAACACCGAAAAGGCCAAGGGACTAAACATTTACACCTTTTGGTGTTTTGGCCTCTGAAATGTAGAAAGGGGAGGAGGCCACCTGACCTTCAGCATTTGGGTCTCTAAAACCCCGAAGTCGAGTGACATCACCTATGGACTATATAAGTGGCCCGAGTCACTTTTTGTCCTCACTTGCTTTTCGCTCTCGCTTGCGTCTTCTCGCCTCATCACACGCGCTCTATTCTTCCTCCTTGCCATTTTTTCCCAGTTGTCTCTCCTCTCACTTAGTGTCTCATTGTTTTCTCCATCTCCTCACACCTTTTAGGTAGGGCCTTCTCATTTTTTTCTTCTCCTTTTTTCAGTTTGTGTTTTCATTTTAGGATCAGTTTAGGGTTTTTTCTTCTACCTAGTCGGGTCGTGCTCCCTACTAGGTCCCTAGGGTTCACACCCTTGGACCTCTGGAGGGGTTGCTCTCCTTATTTTTGTCTTATTTTTTTATTTTTTGAGTTAGGTTTTTGCATCGCAACCTAGTCACAGGTTTTCAGCCTCTAAAAGGCCAAAAATAACCCCTCTCGTAGAAGTTTTCAACCTAAGTGCAGTTCGCACTTTTGGCATTGTCAGGGTTTCAGACCTCTGAAACCCCCAAAACACTGAAGCATCCAAAGGAAAGTCTCCCTTCCTAGAGGTTTTAGAATTTCACACTTTGAAACCTTCTTTGGACTTTCGACACCGAAAGCCTGAAAGCATTTCATCGGCCCCCAAATCTCTTTGAGATTTTGGGTTTTCGCACCCTGGTTTTCTGCAAAGTTTTTCACACTCTGGAAGTCTGACAATGCTTGATTTATCATAGCTTCATCCTTCATGATTTTGGCCTTTCACACCCCGACATTGTCTTCGGCATCTGAAAGCCCAAAAAGTCTGAAAGAGCCAAAATTTCATTTCTGGCTACTTAAGATCCCTCTGCTTCTGATTTTCTTAGTTAGTTTTGTTTTCTTTCTCGCTTTAGTAGTTTTATTTCAATAAAGATACTAATACTTGCATGTTTCCTTGCAAGAATGTCTGACAAGTGGACATCATCACCAATGAAGTACCTATTCAAGGGGAATCACCCCCCTTCAAAGATCGGAAATAAGCATATAAAGATCACCAATACAGATATATCAGGAATATGGAATGGGATCAATTCCTAGTAAGGTTTTCTCAACTAGTAGGAAGGACTGGATACTGCACCTCCCTATTTTTATCAGGCTTAGTCAATGCAGTAGCACTCCCGGTAGCGGTCATGTCCTCCGAGCTTATCATGACATTGGCCAACTATTACATACTAGATGAAAAGGTGGTCAATAATATAGAAGGATGGGTAGTCCTTGACCTGAGGTCAGACAACATAGAAGAGGTCTTCCATCTCAAGAAGGGCGTGGACAAATTCTATGACTTCTATATTGAAAAGGGGTTGAGATGGTTCAAGAACAAAACTGAAGATGCCTATGAGATTGTGAATCAGAATACCTCCAACAACCTCTCCCAAAGAACAAACTAGATGAAATACATCTCAGAAGGGTATACTTGAGAGATAACATCCAGATAGTAGTTACATTGATAAGTCTAGTGTATGGACTGCCTCAGTCCATCCAACTCGAGAACTGGATGATCTTGCTGATAGAGAAGATAAGGAAACGCAAGGTCAAATTTGATTGGGCCGCTATCCTAAGTGATAAATTGGATGAGCAACTGACTGCGGTGAAGCACAACCCAAAGTTCTATATGACTACATACATGGTGTAATTTTTAGCCGCATGATCAAACTATTTGGGGCTCACAAAATGGGGCAACTTTGATGAATCAAATGCATGGCCTCGTATTGTCTATCCACAACTAGTGAGAAGAACATATATGCCTGAAAATAGCCCGGACTACAAAATAGAGAGTGATGTCTTTATCTTCACAGTCATTAGATCCATAGAGGGTGACTAGATGAAGAGGCTATTAGAAGTTGATGCCAAAATAAGGGCCATAGGGGCGTACTACATGTAGTTCAAAACTTTTACGTACATCCGAGTGGTAGGATCTACCCTTCACCCCAAGAAGCTACCCAGGTACCCATCTTATTAGGTAATCATCCTAAAAGTGGCTAGGAAGCTTGCATATGCATATGAACACATCAAGCATAAGAATAAGCATTGCTGGGACTTCCCAATTTCCCTAGGCCCCTATACTCTCCAAGACATGAAGATTTGTAAGTCATTGGCCTTTGAGTGGGACGAGTGCCTACTCCAACTATATAAGAACATTTGGGCCTGATTTGACCCCATAGGCACATACAACCATATCATTGGAAAGTTATACATCCATGAACCACATGTCAAAGATCATTGGATGAATTGTGTGGATGAATATGAGGTGAGGATCAATGACTACTACAGGATGTCCCTCACACTAGCACAAGCGGCCTTATAGATCAATATTCCCCCCAAGGTTTGAGAAAAAGTTTTAGATGATGGGTTGGAGTCAATTTATACTCTTGATAAAATATACAATAGGAATATCTTGAATGCAGAGGTAGATAAGGAGGAAAATGACAACATTGAATTTAGAGCAAGGCATGTGGTTAGAATGACTAAGGAATGGATCAACAAGCCTTATCAAATGGGTCCTATTCCCATGAAGACAGTAATGGATCCACCCAAGAAAGCAAATAAGAAATGTGGAGAAAGGTCCACAATGCCCTAATACAAGAAGGCCCCACCTCAGAAGCCGGAAATAGTGTATGGGCATGAACATGCAATAGAATGTGGTTAAAATCCTAGGCACAAGGCCCCAAAAACAAGTATGATAGGGTAGATAGATCCTTATGTTGGATCATCATATGCCACCCAAGGGGAAGGACCTTCCACCTCCAACTCATCTCCCTCTACCACTAGAGAAGGGAAGGAAACTTATAAAAGAAAGAGAGCTTCTGTCTCTCCACAATTGGAAACCTTACAAGAGGAACCAGAACTTGAAAATGTACCCTTGGTAAAAAAAACAATATCTCAGGCAGCCTCTCTAAGGCAAAAGGAGATCACAAGGAAGTGGGAAGAGGCTCCTAAAGAGCATGGAAATCCATTGGATACCCTAGACTTGGATGAGTTCCTCATGTCCAATTTTCAAGGCCTGGAGGGTTTTGCAGACTAGGGGAAAGATACACCTGACTCAATGGCAGGAATTGACATGGAAGCACATGTGCGCATCCATCCTCAAGTGATCCTTACTCCACCTCTGTCCCAATCCACAAACCCCACACTAAATGTTCCTATCACATGAGTGGACTCTAGCATTGACCAAAGGCCAGAAACTCAAGATGTCGGCGCTACCTAGAGCATAGAAGGGGGTAAGATTGCAGGAGAGAGTTTAGCTTCAACTCCACCACCTCACATTCCAACTCCACCAACCTCTCCCCCACCTCCCATTCTGATTCCACTACCTTCTCTCCCAACTCCCACACTAACTCCACCTCCTTCTACTTCTACTCCACCACCTATGATGCCAACACCGAATCCACCACCTATAATTCCAACACTGACTCCACCACCATATGTTCCTTTTCCTTCCTCTATCCTGACTCCCCAAGTGTCGATAAGCACAAAAGTTGCATCTCCCTCCAAAACCACACTAGAAGCCATGACATGCCTTAATGTGGAAATATCAATCAGTTACTTTGGGGATGAGGGCCAAGATAAAGGTGAACATAAGGCTGTAGTGGAAGAAGAGAAGAGAGAGGAAGAAATCTGTGAAGGATAAATTCATAAGGGAGATGATAGAGAAGAAAGTGAACATGGGGAAGAGATAGATAAAGAGGAGGGAGTGACCCCTGGATCACAAAGCTTGGCTTCAGTCCTCCACATTTCCCCATATGATCCAGTTACCACCTTTAGTAAACCTACTTGGTTCACTAAAGAGATTCAGTCACAGAAAATAAATTACACAGATGAAGAGGAAGGAGAAGACACATGTATGACATTCTTAGGGAAAACCTTCCATCAAATAGAGACTAATATAATGGCAAGTACCATATCTTACATCACTCAAAACACCAAGGCTCATTGGAAGGCACAGGTGGCAGTTCCCTCTACTACCACCTCTCAAACACAACTTTCCCCAGAGGATTATACATTTGAAGATGTAGATCTAGGAGAACCAACCATGGAAGGAAGTAATACCTTGGAAGCCTTAGGCCTCAAACATGCTCTAGGTTTTATGAGCAAGGATGAGGAAACCATTAAAAACTTGGCAGAGCAGAATGAGGCTCTGAAGAAACTCATTCATAAAATGGTGGGTCCCATTGACCCAAGTTTCCCAGAGGCCTCATTATAGGTCGTGCTAGAGAAGAGATCTTCTCCAGAATTTCTAGCAGGTATGACCCCCTCTTTCATTTAGGAAAGTTCTGATTGGAAGAATGATTTTGAACAGTTTGGAGAAGGGGTTATCAAACTATTTTTTAGGCCTTTTAGAGTTATTCTGGTGGAAACTAAAAAATTGATAAACGTGATGGGGAGTGATGAGGGGTTAGATTCTGAATTGACCAAATGGAAAACTACCCTCTAGGACCTCAAGATAATCAATAAGCAATGCTTCCAAATTCTGGTCAAGATATATGAAGGTGAAGAGCTAGACAACTTCGACACCTGGATTAAGAGCATAACCAAAATAATTAAGGTTTGTGAAAAGTGCCTAGACCGCATACAACAAAACTATAATGAAGTTATGGAATGGGTAGAAGAAATAGAAAACATCTTCACAGGTATTTACTTAGAGCTATACTAAGATCAAGAGAGGTAAATTCTACGCCCAGCCAAAGAGGTGATACAATAATTCAAATATATTCTGGCAAGTGTTAGCACCAAAGAAGGCCTACACCAACTTTTCAATATAAAAGAAGACATGCAAAGGGTGTTTGAGCACGAAGAAGAAATCAAGTTCTTCGCTTCTGAATTGACCATCTTCAGAGAGAAGAAACAATGACGAATTAAAAAAGTAAACAGGAAAGAAATAAACTATAAGGAAGTACAAGAATAGTGTAGAGGCTACGATCTGCTCATCTTGAGGTATTCCCAAACAGACTGCTCAAATCTAGATATTCATTTTTGAGAGATGCAATTTTTTCATACTTAGCCATTTTTCCAAAGACTAGCTTTTTGGCCTTTCAGCCTTTTCAACCTTTCGGCCTCTGAAAGGCCAAAAATTTGGGGGTCTTAAGTTTTGGTTTCACACTTAGTCAAATTTTCACTTGGCAAATTTTGGTGCAGAGGTCGGGGTCCAAATTTATGGGCCATTCCAGCGAGATCACATTTTTGCATGAAAATAGAACTTCAGATCAAATGGATACACAACTGGAGTTCATTTTGCAAGGATTAAGGGTCCTCTATCAGTTCCCAAATCAAAGAGGACCACAGATTAATATTCCAAGGGAGAACTCAAAGACTAAGAAGAAGACTCTAGTTGCAAACAAGGGAACTCTAGCTCCTCTCTTTCTTCTTTCTCAGTGAGTTTGGTCCCTATTTCATGGGAAAACTGATTGCAAATGGATTAAAGATCCATACAACTAGTTTAGTATTAGTTTAGCAATATATTTCTTTAGCAAAGCTTTAGTTTTAGTTTATTTTCATTTTTTTAGAGTCTATGATGCCCTAGTTTCGACATTCAAAGTTTGTAGATCAGAACTTTATATATTGTAATCAAAAAAATGTATTAAGGGAAGATTATTGATGCAATAAAGATCTACAATTGGTGCTTCTTTTATGGTGTGATATTTTCTTCTATGGAAAATTGATGAATCTGTGTGTGCTTGTTCATTCTTTTCAAAGAGCCAACTGTTTTATTGTGTCTCGAATCTGCGTTTCTTTAAGTTGGAGTTTGTTGTTGTTTATCTACCTTACTGTGATAAATGTATGGGAAAGATCATCTTTTGGGCTCAATGATAAATCTATCTCGTGTGTGCGCACATCTTGGTGACTTCACAATTTGATATATTTTGAAAATCCTGCACGAGTGAATATGTTTTCTTTCCAAATGATTGCATCCATTGGGTATATAATTGTGATAATGTCTAATTTATATTCATTGGGTTTATTCCAAATCTCTCTGTCATTCTATTTGCAAGGAAGGATCAACAATGGTTTATGTCCATTAAGATTTCATTTTCAATAATTTACTTCATTCTTGTTACTGCACGTTAAGGATGGTTCAAAGGTGTCTCTGTCCAACAATCAAATTTTTCAGATCATTTTTTGGCGAGTTATAATTTTTTATGATTTTTCATGAAAAGTCATTTCTGGTCGCAAATCAACATATGTTTCAGAAAAATTTACATTTTTGGAAAGCTCTAGAAATTCTACAGGGGAATGTTCTTTGTGTTTTTGGTTTTGAAGAAAAATAATGGCTTAAAAATTTAATCTTTGAAAACTGGTATGTTTTGATAAATAGGGTCTCCAGGGCACAAATTAAGGTATTTTTCTAAAATTCTTACATTTTTGGAAATCTCTCATATTTTTAGCAGGGGTCTCTTCTTTGCATTTCTATTTTTGGGGATAGAATTATAGCAAACAAATCAGATCTTGTTGACTAGGTCAAAGGCAAACAAAAAAATGTGATGAGCTTGCACTTTATTTCCAACTTCATTTCATTGCATCTTTCATTCTAGGGTTGTTTATTAGGTTTTGTTTCATGGTTTTGATATATTTTTTTGTCTTCTAATAGTGGTTTTGTAGAAAGTTTGGCCAAGAAAAAATAATTAAGACTACTAATCCATTTACTTTGCAGGACGTTGTTGAAGACTTGAAAAATCTAAAACTACTTACATCACTTGTTTTGCAGGTTTCCTTGGAGATAAAAATAAATATTGTATCTTTGGTTATTCATTTTTTAGGCACCTAGCTTAATTAGGAAGGTTTGTTTCTTTTGGTTAGTTGAGTAGTAGGAGAGTATGCTCTTATCTCTTTAGAGATCATCAGAAATCTAGACCTACGATTCATCACTTAGAAATGAATCTTGGGTAAATGAGCATGTGCTTGATGTGTTTGGGAGACACTTTGGAGTATGATAGTATGCTCTTTTCCTTATGGAAAATCATAAATCTTGACCTCCATTATCTATCCATTTACTTTTCTTGCATTTACCTTTAGAGGGCTTGACAAGATAGAAATCTTTTGGGAATGACCCAAGTGGGGAACAAGCGAACCCGGCTACTCTGCCCCACTATAATAAAAGATTCATTCAATCCAAAGAGAGGGAATAATTATATATATCTACTTCTAATTTCTCTTCATGTGTAGGGCCTAGTTGCCTCAATCTTGCTAAGCAAGACTACACTTGACTAGGTGCTTGTAGGACCATTTTTGGTCTCAATCTTATTTACAAGACTAAAAGGGGAGTACATTCAGCTTGTATAGGGCCGAGAGGTCTCAATCTTTCTTGCAAGACTATGCATTTTGAGTGCTTATAGGGCTATAGGCCTCAATTTTTCTTGCAAAACTACAAAGGATAGTCATGAACCAATTTCCTTACTAGACACTTTTAGATAGAAGCTACATGAATCACCTCTGAAAGTATCATAATCTTTTTGCAAGGATCAATCCAATTGGATTACTTAGATCACCTGAAGATTTTACACTCACCATATGTATGCCCAAGGGAATTCTAAAGCATGAGTGTGGCATGAGGGATCCTATGCAATTTGAGCATTGATCCTGTTTTCAAAACCCGCAACGTGCATAGTCTTGGAAAAAGCCAGCATCACTTTTGTGAGAGGCGAAGGAATATCAAGTGTGGGAAAATATTTTGATACTAAACCAAATTTTAATTAGATATATTATGTTTGATGTGTCTTTGATCATGTTAAGACCCATGGAAATCATTTTAACATACACATGATGATACTATTCATAGGGTTTTTCGTTGAGACCTCACAAATGCTTGTATCATGCAAGGTTGCTTTGTCCCTTGCTTGATTGTTTGAAGACTACTCTATGCATCACATTTTCTTTGAAAAATTTATTGTGAACTTCAAATTTTTTACCACTGAAATTTCTTATTGTCATAAATTACTAATCGGTTGAAACAAGGTTTTTGAGTCCAAAAATTGGTCTTTTATGTTTGTTGTCTCAATCTCGCATACAATAGTGAGAAACATTGCATGATTGTCATCTAGTTTACTAAGGTTTGTAGTACAGTTTTTGATTCAATTTGTTTTGGTCTTTAATTTTCTCTTAGCTAGTTCAAGAATTTTATACTTGACTATTTTTGGACTCTTGGTTTGAAACTAGCAGGTTAGGGACTGTCTTTAGCTGAAAAAGATCACCTAAATATCGTGGTTACATTCTTGATTAGTAAATTTGTTCACTTGTCTATCTCTTTTGGCTATCTTTATCCTTATCTTGATGTTATCTCTTGACTTAAGTCACAAGTGTCGTACATGGGGATCTTACCTGCAGCTTGGAAACTTTGTGGTAAGTCATCTTGATCTTATGTTACTCTCTTCTTATTTTGACAAGTGAACACTTTTCTCTTCTAGGGTGGACATCAAGTTGTCTTGTGTCATCTTAATTAGATCTTTACATTCTCATTCATGCCAATAAAAACTAGAAATCAGATTGATGAAGGAAAGAAACCTCCAATTGCCTTTGATGAATTACCTTTTCCTACTAGGCATCAGCATCATCAAGACAAAGAACGTCAAGTTACCTTTGACAAAGAGGGGGATGGTACCAAAGTTTGGTTTGATCCTTTTGGAATCACCTTTGATAGCACCTGCGACACACCTCTTGCCTCATCAAGATATGAAAATAGTTTATCTTTCACCATGTCTAGAGAGGAGCATAACAAGTGATTGAATGATCTCTTTGAACACAATCAAAGGGTAAAACAAATGGAGTTAGAAAGAAAGGATTACATGGATGAACAAGCAACCCATTTGGCTCAGAGAATTTCCTTGGAGATCATGGTAATAATACACCTCTGAGATCTCCCCCAAGGTCACAACATAATGGATTTGATTCATCTCCAAGATCTTCGCATTCTATTTCTAATTCTCAACGTGGCAACAACGCAGAGCATGAGATTACTGAAGAAGAGCTCCTAAACTTTCAACAAGACAACCGTTATCAAAGAGTGATTTTAAAAGAATTGGAAAAAAGTGGTGATTAATATTTCATGCAATTGTCTTATAAAGGGTTGAAAGTCCCTCATGAATTTTATGTTGACGGATTGATTCGAAGAAGAGAACCCTCACCTTTGGAAGTTGCCATCAAGGAAATACAAAATTTGAAAAATGAAATGTCAAACTTAAAAAGGAAAAAGGAGAAGCCTAAGTCATAATTTTCTATGGAATCCATATGTGTTATACATTTTTACAAGAGTCTATACATGATTCCTTTTCCAAGAGATATTGAGATTCCTAAGTGTGACAAGTATGATGGAAATGGGGATCTGCATGACCATGTCTGACAATTCTATGCTTTGAGTCTGTAATTTATGCATGATGACACTTATCTTATGATACTCTTTCCTAGGAGTCTAAATGGACAAGCCATGGAGTGGTTCACAAAATTCACACCTCCACTCAAGTCTTTTGATGAGTTAGTGCAAAGGTTTATTCAATAATACTCTTATAATATTTAGTACCCTGTGACAATGCTTGACCTATGCAACATCAAACAAAAACAAGGTGAACCTTTTGTTACATTCTTGCAAAGATGGATAAAGTTACACTCAAGGTACTCACGACAACTACTAGAGAACAAAAACATTGATATATTTATTAATAACCTCATACCTGAGTTATATTATGATCTTAGAAAGAAATTCTTTTTCACCTTTAATGATATGATTGAAAGTGCTTTCCGAATAGAGGATGTTTTGGTCAAAAAGGATGAGATCACATTGAGAAAGGATAAGTCCACAAATGGTAATGGATATAACAAAGACAAGAATAATCCTTGGAATAAGAACAAGCATATGGTCAATCATGGTGTTGTTGATGATTCTAAGCCTAAAGAGCCCATTTTCAAATTGGCTAGTGTCATCCTAACAACCAACCAACAAGAAGTGGCAAGATCCAAAAATTCTAATAAGGCTAAATCTTCATGGGAACCTAAGAATAAATGTGATTTTAATCCCTTGGGAGATCCATATGATGTAATACTTAATACTTTACTTGCCAACAAGATTATCACACTACCTGAATATGCTAAATCGTATGAGTCAGAGGTGAAACCTAAGTAGTGGAATGGAAATCATTATTGTGAGTATCATAATAAAAAAGGACACAAGACTGACAATTGTATAAAGCTAAAATATGTCATTCGAGATCTTATTGAGGATGGGAAATTTGAAGTGGATGGTCTTTTTGAGAATTCTGATCATAAGGCCTTTAAAGAGCCATTCCCTAATTATGACAAAGGAGAAACATCAAATAAGGATGAGGGAGATAATATCAACTATACTTATGTTAACAGTAACAACGTTATCAATACGCTTGAACCTATGATTGAAAATGTTAACATGGTGAGACCTAATGGAACCAACTATGATTTAGATATTGATGAGGCACCTAAGGTTATCCTAAGAGGTATTGGTTCTTCCACATAATTCCAATCTTACAACAAGTGTAACCACATGATCATGCTTAGAGGTGTCCACTCTCCTTCACATAGAGAAAGTCTAAATGTTTTCACTAGGAGTCAACCCAAGGCTATGCTCTGAGGTCCTAATTCCTCCAAGCAAGTGGCATCCTCTTCCAATCAAGCCTATACTTACAGTAAGTAAAACTACAATCTAGTAGATCAACTTCAACCTACTCCATCCCGGATTTCACTTTGAGTTGCTAGAATTATTGTGTGCTGAAAATGTGTCGCACTTCTATGAATCATTCCATCCAAGGTTGCTCAAGAATGAGGCCTCAAATATCGATCCATAGCTCTCTAGTCATGGAGTGCAAAGGTTTGAAATGGAGGCCCTCAGATTGACCTAGTTAGTGCCTATGCAAGTACACCATGAAACAAGAGATTCAAATGCATGAAAATGAGATCTACTCTATATGATAACAATGCATGAAAGGAAATTAATCTAAATGATAACAATGCATGGGTAAATCTATGAAAGGAGATACAAATGCAAGATTAATCTATGAAAATAAACATGAATCTAATCTACATGAGGAGCCATGGATGCAAGAAGAAGAAGACAAGAAGATAGAGAAGTTGCAATATCCAAGC
>MU226193.1:1907571-1919266 GCA_018584345.1 Thuja plicata
TCACCACAAATAGTGTTCATAGGACCTAATTACTATGTGAAACATATATGCAAGAAAGCAAATCTAGGTCCATTTTAGAGCACCAATTTGGAAATGTGATCTATGAAAGTAAGAAACACTCAAGCTAAACACATGAGATGTTCATTTTAATTCCCAAAATCCAAATGTTATAGAGATCAACAAAATACCTAAAATCCAATGCAACACGAATCATTTTGTTGTTTATCCAAGAAAGTCCAAGCAATCCTCACGAACTCTCCAACAATCAAGACAAGCAAACAAGCAAACAAGATATGCAATGTATATTCAACTTATGCAAACCCTAGGGTTAGATCTGAAAATCAATTGTTAAGAGCAATAATAACCATCAAATAATCTAAATTACAACTCACATCATGCATTGACCATGTGAAAAATAAGTGCAAGCTAATCATTAAATACCCTTTTTTAATTTTGATTTTTGACCTAGTCAACAAGATTGGACTTATATGCTATGAATTCATATCCCAAACCCTAAATACAGAAAAAAGACCCCTATTAAAAAATAGACAGCTTTCCAAAAATGTTAGAATTTTAAAAATATCTTTTCATTTGTGCCTTAGGGAGCCATTTTCTCAAAATAGACCAGTTTTCATAAATTGACCAAATGAGCTATAATATTGCATCCAAATTTAAAAATCAAAGAATGGACCCCTTGTATAATTTAAATACCTTTCCGAAAATGTAAAAATTTCAGAAAAAATCACTGAGTTGTGCCAATAATTAAGGTTTTATAAAAACTAAAGAAAAAATTATACAAAATTCAAAATATCTCAAAAAATTTTGAATTTTTTACTGGAGCTTTTCTGCTATGTCACCAACCTACAAAAAAACTTTTAGAATGAAACTCCAAGCCGTTTGGGAGATATGATCAAATCTTTGAAAATCTAGGGTTTTCATCTCCAAGCAAATTTGCACAAGGGTTAGGCTTGAAAAACTTCAATAAAATAACCATGTAAAGATTAGAAAATTTGAGATCTGAATAAAATGGAGGAAAATCAGGAGCATCATGCCCCACGGTGGGCACCAAAAATGTGTGCTAAAAATGTGTCACACTTCTATGAATCATTCCATCCAAGGTTGCTCAAGAATGAGGCCTCAAATATCAATCCATACCTCTCTAGTCATCGAGTGCAAAGGTTTAAAATGGAGGCCCTCAGATTGACCTAGTTAGTGCTTATGCAAGTACACCATGAAACAAGAGATTCAAATGCATGAAAATGAGATCTACTCTATATGATAACAATGCATGAAAGGAAATTAATCTAAATGATAACAATGCATGGCTAAATCTATGAAAGGAGATACAAATGCAAGATTAATCTATGAAAATAAACATGAATCTAATCTACATGAGGAGACATGGATGCAAGAAGAAGAAGACAAGAAGATAGAGAAGTTGCAATATCCAAGCTTAAGTGCTCAAATCCTCCTCCAAAATTGCTCTCTAACCCGCAACATAACAATACTATGAAAACCTAATATATGAATGATTGATGATTGATTGATGATTATTAAATGAGAAGGAGATATTTCCTTATATAGGAAAGTGAACGATAGAGATTAAGAGGCAAAAAGAATTGATCAATGGTTGAGATTAAGAGGCAAAAACCCACCACTTAGGAAGATGTGATGAAAAAGGAATTTTTATTTAATTTAATTTAATTTATTGCCTTTTTCAACAAATAAAGTGCTTTAAGTGGGGATTTTTATTTATTTAATTAAAAGAGGGGCTTTATTTTAATTAAATAAATTAGAAGAATTTTATTTAATTAAATGGGAGGAATTGAATTTAATTAAATAAGAGGAATTTTATTCAATTAAAATAGAGAAATTTACTTTAATTAAATAAGATAAATTATATTCAATTAAAAGGGAGATTAAATATTTTAATTAAATAAGATAATTTTATTTAATTAAAAAGAAAATTAAATCTTTTAATTAGATAAAAATGATCAAACCTTAGGAAATATTGAAATAATTGAATAATTGAATTAATTACAATTTGATCAAGGAAATTGATTTGAATTGAAAATATTGCAAAGCATCAGGAAATTGATAAAATAATAAAATGGGGCCCAAAGTCTAGGCGACCATTTTAGGGTGCATACAATTATCACCTATACACAGGGAGATTTTAGAGAAAGCTTTACAAATAGAAAATGTCTCCAAAGACATTGATAGTGATCAATTTAAGACCATGGTTAATCACATTGTTTCTTTGTATTACCTTTTATTTTCTGAAGAAGACGACAATTCTTTAAGTCATTTCCACAACCTTTCCTTACATATTGAAATCTAAATCTACCGAACCCGAGTCGAATGCGTGTTGATAGATAATGACTTTGGGTTAAATATTTTTTATTTCACTATGATTAAGAAGTTGGGATTGTCAGATTTCACCATTGATCCAAGGAAGAAGATTACTATTAGAGCCTGTGACGAAGTTGAAAGATCTTCCAAAGGATTGATTGTGTTACCTATTTGGGTTGGTCCAGTAGAAAAAGAAATGGTATTTCAAGTTCTTGATATTCCCCTTGTGTACAACATATTGCTAGGTTGACCATGGATCCATGATATGCAAGCAGTTCCCTCTACCTACCATCAGTGTATAAAGATTCCTTTCAACGGTACCGATATTTCCATTCCAGGGGATAATTCTATATTTATCAATACACTTACTACTGAATCCTTAGTACCACACAATAGAGTTACTAATGAAACTAAGACTACTCTTGTTTATTGTGAGAAGAAGTTAAAAATACTAAATATTGGAATGGGGGAATATCGACTAGATTCCATTGCTACACTCCCAGTCTCCCCCCGTTCTTATAGAAAACCTTCAAAGGATAAGAAGACTTCATCTTCTGCTATGACATGTTATGGGATCTTTTTCCAATCCTTAGTAGCCCTAGAAGATGAAAAAGAAGAATAAGCTATTAGACAATGGATCTATAGAGAAAAGGAAGTTGAGGAAGTTTTGCTTACTTCATAAATCTCTCCCAAAAGATACAGAAAAGGCTATGAACTTCAGCTAGGATGGGTTACCCAGGTCATGGTCCTTTGAAAAATAAGAAACATTCTCTTGTTGAACCTATGAGTTGCACAAATGGAAGGAAATATAAGGATAAGACTAGACTGGGATTCTCTAATGAGCAACCTATTTTTTACCTATCTCCTGATAATTCTAGTGAATTTGAAGAGATTGTACCTACTCGCACTTTTAGCCAAGATAGGGAAAACTTTTTTCCCTCTACTGCCATCCTTTGGAATGAAGGACCTTCACTGGAACATGATGATGAAGCTTCTACATCACACCAAAATGACAATTCATACATTGAGGATCCTAATAGAGAAAGTATTCACAAGAACATGGCATAGTTGTTACAAAGAGGACATAATACTGACTCACAGGAATATTAATGGGATTATCTCTCATTCAAATCACTAGAATTGGGAAAATATGTCATTCATACTTATGCTAACCAAACTGAAGTGGTCAACGAGTCACTCGTAGGATCTGACAAAATGAACTTATATGTTGCTTTCAGTGATCAAGTTAACCACGCTAGGAGTCAAATGGATCTAGGTACTTTCAAGGGAGACCTTATAGACTCTGAACATCTTATCACTAGAGATGACCTCTCCTGTATCAATTCTTTGGAAATTTCCACTTCCCTTCCACTCATGTACCCTGACCTTATTGATTGGTCACAACAAAACCAACAACCTACATTACCTTCTTTCCAAAATGACTATGAAATAGCCTGCTATCTCAATTCTATTGAACCCATAGTTTCTTCCACTAGTGAACCAAAAAAAAACATGACTAAGATAGATATCAAGTACCTTAGTCATAAATTAAAAATAAAATAGAAACATAACAAGCACTTTGATGGAGAAAACCACTTTGTGGCGGTGTTAGGGCCTAAAAAGGTAAAAAAACAAACAATGTATCTAAGGGTGAAAACCTCTTTGAGGCACCTGAGGATGAGATACTTGGTAGTCTGCTTAATTGTTTTCAAGATAGATCTTTAGTCTTGATAGAGCCAACATAGACTATAAATCTTGGGATAACTGAAGCACCTCAGATCATACATTTCACTCAGTCTCTGCCAGCTGACGAAAAGCAACAATTCACTAAGTTCTTCAGGATGGGGAGAATAAAATTATTTTTTCTTGGACATATGTAGATATTCTAGGGCTAGACACTAATTTAATTATGCATCATCTATCTATAGCTCCTAGTGTTAAGCCAATCAAACAATAATTACGAAAGATGCATCCACTACATATTTTTGGAGACTCTCAGCTCGTTATAAATCATACTAATGATGACTATCAAACCAAAGATGAGAAATTGATTCCTTACAAGAAGATGATTGGTGATCTCAAGAATTACTTCACTTTAATCACATTCCAGCAAATCCCTAGAGCTGAAAATAGGGCGGGTGATACCATGGCCACTTTGGCTTCTATCTTACAATTGGAAGAGCATGAGTCCAGATTTCAATTCCTGATGGAAGAAATACACTACCCTACCTATGATTCCCTTGACAATTGTGTCATATGTACCGTTATTGGTCATGATTCCTCTTGATGTGCTAAAATTTACTCTTACCTGTGTGACCAAGTCATTCCTGATAACCTAACCTCTAATAAGAAATGATAACTCATTTACAATGCTTCCCACTATACCCTCATCTCTAGTGACTTGTTTAGGAAGGGTCTAGATGGAACCCTTCTTAGGTGTCTAGAGAAAGATGAGTATGAACATGCATTAGCTGAAGTCCATAATGGCATATGTGGGTCCCACTCTAATGGTCTTGCGCTAGCTTGAAAGCTACTGAGGGCTGGTTATTATTGGCCTAATATGCAGACAAATACCATGTTCTACGCTAAGTCTTTTAAGAAGTGTCAGATGCACAAGAATTTGATCCATGTTGCAGGAAGGGAACTTATTTCATCTATTACACATTGGCCTTTTCAGCAGTGGGATTTTGATTTGGTGGGTCAAATACATCCTAAATCATCTAATGGACATGATTTTATCATTACTGTAACATAATATTTTACAAAGTGGGTTGAGGTTGTTCCTCTTTCGGTTGCTACTAGGAAACAAGTGTCTTTGTTAATCCTCAATCATATCATTTGTCGCTACGACATACCTTCCTCCATAGTTACTGATAATGGAGGATAATTCAAATACAATGATCTCAAGAAGTTATGTAAATAATTCAAGATTAAACAACACTGGTCCTCAATTTACTACCCTTAAGGTAATGGCCAGGTTGAAGCTTCTAATAAGACACTGCTGAAAATTTTGCACAGAACAGTTAACAAATTAGAAGAGACTGGCACTTACAAATTAATCTTGCACTATGGGCCTAAAGAACTAGCATTCACACACCTATTAGAGCTACCCCCTTTACGTTTGTTGGATCTGAAGTTGTCTTACCCCTTGAAGTTGAGATACCTTCCCTAAGAGACTAATTAAAGGGTCTCATCACATATGACAACTATAGAATGATGCACATACAAGAGTTGGAACTTCTAGATGAGCATAGAAGAGATGCATTTGACCACATGAGGATATATCAGAAAAGGATATCACAAAGCTATAATACAAAGGTTCATTCTAGAGAACTTTAGGTTGGAGATCTCATCTTGAGAGAGAATCCCAAAAATCAATAGAACAGAGCACATAAAGGGAATTTTGAACCAAATTGGTTGGGTCCCTACATAGCTACTACTGCTTTTGGATTCGGTGCCTATCAACTTTCTACGCCTAATGGAGAAAAACTCCCTAAACCTATCAACATCCTTCATTTGAAGAAATTCTATGCATGATTCTCCAAAGCTTTGTACATATCTTAAATTTCCTAAAAAAGGATCTAAAAATCATAAAATGTCCTCAAAAAAATGATATATGATCCTGAAAAATAAAAAAATAAAAAGTACAAAAAATTTGAAAAAGAAAAAAAATGTGCGTTGGTAAAAACCTGGAAATAGGCACCTTGGTAGAAAAAATAGAAAATAATTCAAGTAGTGAAAATATGTGAACACGTGCTACTTGAAACCCATGCGCTTATGTCTATCAGCTTATCGCTTTGTGCTTTGAACCCTTTCGACTTCCATCTCCAATCTCTTTGGTCTGGGATTGATCTTTGTCTAGGGCTAGGGGAATATACTATATCCTCCTTTTCTGTATGATGATGTTTCTTAGTGGCTCACCCCCAACAGTGTTTCTCAACACTTCCTTTGGCATCGAGTGTTTCTTAACATGTATCAAATATGCTACCTTGAGTTGATGCTTTGTTTGCAGTCTAGGATTGTGCAATATTTCTCACCTACAAGCATGAGTCCTAGCGAGTCAGTGATTATTCTTTTTTCCACCATACTTAAATTGAAATGGATGAGACATGTTATGACTTATTTGTTGGTCCCACTGAGGGGGGGTGAATTGGAAAAATCAAACTTAAACTCTTAAAACTAAACTCACTGATTCACTCGATAAATATTGAATACAGTAATAACCAATTCACCAAATAACATAAGCAGCAATCAATCATTCAAAATTAGCAACACTAGATTAACTCATTAACACATGATATAACTTAGTTGACACTAGAATTAACTCATTGACACAGGATTTAATGAGGAAACCCAATTTGGGAAAAACCTCTGTGGGAATTGTAACCCATAATAAAAATGTACCCTTCTAAAGTACACTCAGTTAAGAACTTATCATGTTAAATATTACAAACACATTTACTAAATGTGACCCTATTAGGGAATTTACCTTAGATTTGTTAAGATTTTCACCCTGTTAGGAGTGGCCTTGTTAGAGGTCTTCAAACACTCTTTTGGAATTTCACCTAAGTGTAGGTTTACAAATAATATGGTTAAATCCACTCGGTTAAGAGATTTCTCTGAATATTAATAAGCAACAGTAAAATTTGATCTGTAAAAAATTAGCAACTCACTATGCTTGTATCAGATCCTTTATGCTCAATTGAATACTGGAATCTCATACTCCGTCTGTCTCTTTCTCAAACTGTAGATTATGTAATCTATATTTCTCTGTTCTGCTCGGTAAATATTGTTCTTCAACTTCTTTCCTTCTTTGTTCAATTCGCTAGTAGCCTTACACTGAGTGTAATTATCATTCCTTATATAGACATACTTTTGCCTCTTAATCTCCTTAATTTGATTGTCCTTCCTTTGCACTCAGTCATTCAATCATCTTCTTCAAATTTCTCAACTCGGTAAACCAAATCACTTTTACCTCAAAACTTGTAACTTTTCTTGGAACTTTCATTTTTCTGTTTAACCACTTGATCTTATCCTTAGATCTTCACATTGAATTTTCTCATTCATAGATCTTGTAAAAAAATTCATTTAATTCATTGCCTCATCCATCTCATCATCGCTTCACATTAAATTCAATTTTATCATCATTTAATATCAATATACTATAGTTGGTAAAACTTGCTTTGCAACTCGGTAACTGACTTCTTCACTACTCGGTGTCTAACTCACTTTTGGTGCTCGGTGTTCAGTAACTGTAACCAACTCACATAAAATTCTATTGACTGACTTAGTCTACCTCAGTAAAGTATCTCTTTCAGTCATAACTTAATTCATTGCAGTTCCTGACTTGATCAATTAAATGTACCGATTTGATAACATCAAATATATAGTAGAAAACAACTATACCATCATTACTTAATCATTGTTTGATCTATATTTTCTACCCATTTAACTTCTCCTCTTAAGATATGGTAACATAATAAAAATCAATTAATCAATTGCTTGACATAAATTACAAAACAACACCTGATCTAACCATTTCTACAATCATGATACTTGGTAGCACTTGGTCTTCATCATCTTCATCAGATATTCATAAGTTAATAAAAAATCTCCCTCTTTGGCATTGATGGCAACCACTATAACAATGTTATAGCAATTGATGATGACAACTCTCAAATACATAATTGTACTCCCTCTGAGTTGATATATATGTTTCTACTTTGATTTCTCTGATCTGAATCTCACTCTTGGATAAATCTTTTATTTCTATAACATACATTTTGAATCTCCTTCATGAGTAAATATTAGCAATTCATTCTTCTCCCTCAATATCTCTCTATAGATAAATGTCATCAATTCGTTTCTTCTCCCTCTTTGACAAAAATGCCAAAAATTCATACTCCTAAAAACTTGTTTCAGTAGTGGATAATACCTTACATGTACTCATAAACATTACATACAAAAATATTTTCACAACTTTAGGAATCATCTAAAGTGTGTCATACTAACATCAATTCAGAAATAGATATTCTAATGAAATATAGAATTGATGCAGCATGCCTCATGCTCCTTAGTGAACATTGGATAGGGGAAGAACCCCTAATTTACCTCTTAGATACACAAAAGCATCCTTAGGTAGTGGTTTTGTAAAGATATTAGCTAGTTGTTCCTTTGAATTCACATATTCCAATTTCACGTTCTTCTCTTGAACTTTATGTCTCAAGTAGTGATACTTGATAGAAATGTGCTTGGTCTTGAATGCATAATTGGGTTCTTTGATATGTTTATGACACTTGTATTATCACAAAAAATAGTAACCAGATATGGGATCTCTTTTTGCATACCTTCAAGTAATTGCTTAATACATACTATGTTTGCACAATTCATAGCAGCAACAACATATTCAGCCTTGGTAGTAGACTATGAAATATAACTTTGTTTCTTGCTCAACCATGTAACCAATCTTTCACCTAAAAAGAATGCACCTCCACTAGTAATTTTTCTATCATCAACATTTCCAGCCTAATCTGCATCAATGTATACTTGTAGATCAAAAGCACCTCCTTTCTTGTATAGTAAACCAAACTCTTCTATGCCTTTCAGGTATCTCAAAATTCTTTTTACTGTAGACATATGTGTTTCCTTCATATTAGAAGAAAATATTGCAACAATTCCAACAACATGTGTTATATCAGGTATGTTGTGAACTACATACTGCATTTACCAATCATGGATCGGTAAAGAGTATTATCCACGTCTTGTATTTCATCCTCTTTAGATAATTTACATCCAGTAACCATCAGTGTTCCAACGGGTTTTGGATCCTCCATACCAAAAGTTTTAAGAATCTCTTTGATACACTTGGCTTATGTAATATAGATTCCTCTAGTAATTTTTTGTATTTGTAGACCTAGAAAGAACAATAATCTCTCCAATCATTGACATCTCAAACTCTTTTCTCATTTCATCAGCGAATCCTTTACATAAAGTGTCATTGCCTCCAAATATAATATCATCAACAAAAAATTCAGCAATCGAAACCTTATTATCACTGTCACATTTCAAGTAAGCATTATTGTTATCACTTTTTCTTTGAAATCCTATTTTGATTAGATAAGAGTGTGGTCTCTCATACCATGCTCGGGGTGCTTATTTCAATCCATATAAAGCTTTAGGTAACTTACATACCTTGTTCTTGTTTGTGTTCTCAATTAATCCCTCTGGTTTCTCAATGTATACTTCTTCCTCAAGTATCCCATTAAGAAATACAGACTTAACATCCATCTGATATACCTTGAATCCTTTGTAAGAAGCATATCTTAAAATTATTCTAACTCCTTCTAGTCTACCAACATGTTCAAAAGTCTCTCCATTGTCAATTCCTTCTTCTTGTGCATAACCTTTGAAAACCAATCTAGCTTTATTTCAGATAAATTCTCCATGCTCATTCAGTTTGTTTCTAAAAATCTATTTAGTACCAACAACATTTCTCTCTATAGGCCTGGGTACTAAATTATTTGTCTTGTTCTTCTCAATTTGATCATACTCTTCTTTCATTGCTTTCATCCAATCCTTATTATCCAGTGCTTCCATAACTTTCTTCAGCTCAAATGAAGATATCAAACATGTATTGTCTCTATCCTTGCTTCTTGTCATCACTCCAACTTCCTTATTTCCAATAAGCTTGTTCGGGGAATGGTGTCTTCTCATACTTTGCCAAAACAAGCTTGGTAGCTCTCGGTTCTTCAATATCAACATTCAGTTATGGAACTTCTTGTTCATCTTCCTCCTCAGTAGGTGCTCTTGGTAAAGTTTTAGGTGCATCATGTTGTACATATACAAAATTCTCATAATCATCAGGTTCCTTCTTACTATCTTCTTCATTCCTTTCTGCAAATTCATCAATTCTCAAATTTTCACTTTCCACCATTTTGTTAGTAACCTTGTTCAAACATTTGTAAGCTTTACTTTTTGTAGAATAGCCTAAGAATATCCCTTCATTTCCTTTTGAATCAAACTTTCCTTCTCTAGAATCTTTCAGAATATAGCATTTGCTCCCAAAGATTTTAAAGTAACTAACATTAGGTTTGTGATCATACCAGATTTCATAAGGTTTCTTGTTGGTACCTTTCTTCATTTGTACTCGGTTCAATGTATGAACAAAAGTACTCACATCTTCCCTCCAGAAGTTCTGTGAGATCACTAGTACATTTGAGGTCAAATTCCAATGGCCATTTGTCAGATTTCCAACGCTCATTTGTCGGTATTTTGACACATGAGTCCGTTTCCATTTTTGTGTAGGAAATTGCGACAGAAGACACATCCGTCAGTTTACCGACACCACATCACGTCGAAAACTTGCACATGACAACAGCTTCATTATGGCATTTCCTGTGGTTCATCCATCGGCATTCTAACACCATGACCTATCAAAAATATACAATCTCTGTCGGAAATAACTGTCAAAAACATATCCTTTTCGACATTATAACTATTGGCATACCGACAGTTTCCGCCTAATCCTGACAGATATACCTGTTGGATATATAGCATTACTGTCAAAGTTTCTATCAAAAAAATTATATTTGCGACACTTTAACTGTCAGAATAGCAACAGTCATGCAGCATTTCTTCGACAGGTTGCCCTGTCGAACGTATAGCATTACTGTCAGAAGAATTGACGTAAATTATGCTTCTCCGACATTTTATCTGTCGAAGGCATAGCACTGCTATCGGAAATTAATTATGAAATGTCAAAAAACTGATGGATATGCACATTAAAGATAAAATAGCTCAAGAGACCATCATAGGTTCTCTCTTTCTTCGGTCTATATTATTGACAAAATGTTTTACCTTTCATTAGCTCATCAAATCCGGGGATTTGAAAGAATTTAATAGAATATTTTCATGACAATGTATATTATTTAAGTTGACGTTGCACAAATTTATCTACTTCGCTCACTTGTAGACTATGAGGACGGTGATAAAGAAGCATGGCCATGGTAGGAGATGCTTTTTTATCGCCATCTTCATAGTATACAAGTGCGTGAAGTAGATAAATTCGTGCAACGTCAACTTAAATAATATACGTTATCATGAAAATATTCTATTAAATTCTTTCAAATCCCCGGATTTGATGAGCTAATGAAATGTAAAACATTCTGTCAATAAAATAGACCAAAGAAAGGGACAACCTATGATGGTCTCTTGAGTTGTGTTATCTTTAGTCCTAGCTACCTATCGATCGTTGAGAATAATCACCGCCTTGCATTTATGTACACTGCACAAATTGATCCCAGTCTCGCAAAAACATTTTACACTTGTACATCTCATCAATACT
>MU226193.1:1921626-1945258 GCA_018584345.1 Thuja plicata
AAGACTTGTTATCATTGTATTGTGTATTTCCAATATGTTTGGATGCAGGGCAGACCAGGAGAATGAAGGATCACTCACTAATTGCATGATAACCCAGTTTTGAAGGGTCACTGGTTGAGGGGACAGTTAAGGTTCGGATGATTGGGCCATTGGAGGACCCTATTTCTTTATATTAATTGCTATTCAAATTGGATGCATGGATTTCTTGTGAATTATCAGCTGCTATGTATCCTGCAACTGGATCCGTAAATCTGCATATACTTCTCTAGGGTTGTAAGCCACTTAGGGATCAAAATAGAGAAACTAAATAAAAATTGTTCTTTGTCCTATTTCCTTTTAACAAAGTCTCAACTATCAATGATACAATACATTTGATGCCCTAAGCTATCAATACAAATGATGCCTAGCTAGAAGCTCACGGGCTGTCCATTTGATAACCACAGTCAACATTTCAAAAAAATGGATATCCTTGAGCACAAGCACCAATAACATCAAATAATGGAGTTAAAACATGGGCTAGGGCACAACACCAATAGAATGTGGTCATTTCAGTGACAACAATATACAATGGCGTTATTAAACACATATGCCAGTAATATCAACAAACGTGAATCCAAATATTTGAATACAGTGAATCGATATCCTTGAGCACAAGCACTAATAACATCAAATAATAAAGATAAAGCACTGGCTAGGGCAAGACACCAGTAGAATGCGGTCATTTCAGAGAGAAAATCCCTCAATAATAAAATGAAATGCATTCGAATATGATGCCAAAGGCTTGAAAGATGAAGAAATCACATACCTTCTCCCGCGCTCAGCTGTCACTCCTTTTCTCCCGCTCTCTAATCGAAATAAAAATGATGAGGTTGTTTCATTTTTTTTTTAATGTATACCCCGAATCTGTCAGAATTTTGATGGTCAATTAAAAACCCATTGGAATACCGACATCATCGGGGCCTATTATAAAAAAAAACACCAAATTCATAAGAAAAAGTTACTCGTCGGAAACTTCTGTCGAAATTTGGCCCCAAATGTAGTAGCGTTAGGAGTCTTAGGTGGTGAGATGTTATAATTTTCAGTTCCCATCAAGATCTTTTCTATAGCTTTCTATGTCTCTTCAATTACTTCATCACATCTCCTTCCCATTATCTTTACTAATCTTGTCTTGGTTCTTAATAAGGGTTTAAGTTCACTCAATATCCTCTCCATCTCTTTAACAGACACAACAGGAAACATGCCTTCAATTTCTTGTTCTCTAATCACTTCATCTTTATTTTGTGCTAATTTTTTCCTTATCTCCAATTTCTCATATAACTCCTCAGGTATACTACCTCCAATTTCTAACAAATTCTTCTTAAAAAAAGTATCACTATCTCTTCAATCAGAAGTTTGTCATATCCCTCATACCTATCATAGTATTTTGTTAATGAAACAAGCTTCCCTTGCTCAATTACTCTCTTCTCTATATTTTCATATCTGGCTTCCAAAGTTCTCACATTTGTGGTCTTTTCCTTAACTTTCTTCTCTTCTCCTTCTATCCTCTATTTCTTAGGAGGCGAGTCCAGTTTAGTGGACCTTGTATTTCTTCTAGGTACTTGCTTTATAGTTTCTTCCCTTGATGTATACTATGGTGGTGAAGGTGTAGATACATTAATCACAGTAGAAAGTGGACTGATTATCTTCGCATCTTCTAGACGTGGAAGGGCTGCAACAACAATTCTTTCCAACCTAGAAGCTCTCTCAGTCATCTTCTTCCTAACTTCTTTAATATCCTCTTTAGATATACTGACCTTGGCTGCACAATCATCAATTATATTCTCTACTTTCCTCTTTATTGATGATCTAGCCTATTCCTCCCTAATCTTTACAAAATTCTCTTTATAAGTACCCCATCTCTCCTCTAATGAATCAACTACCGAAGATAAAATGTTTTCTACTTGCATAATCAAAACTTCAGATAACACCACTTATTTCTAGTTATAACTGCCTCAAATCAAACACAATCAGTTTCAACCATGAAACAGGTTGATTCCTTATATTTTTCTACCACTGCCTTAGGAATTCTCTCCCTTTCCTTCATCTCTCTATGTAGGATCTTGATCATACCAAACAATTCACCATCTACCCAAGTGATGTTTTGTCTCCTATAACTCTTAAGAAATATGAATACCAATAGGTACACTGTCTTTCCATGGTCTAAGGTGCATACCAAGAAATTTTTGAACAATGTGAATGTACATGAGTATCAACAAAGATTCAAATCTGAATCCTTTTAACTTATCCTTCTTATTCTGCCTTATATTCTCTGAGAATTACCGTGTTAAGTCTTCACAAAGATTATAATTGATGTTTTCCTTGACCATCTTATAAGCCATTAAGACTACTCTTGCTAATACAAAATTGAGTCGGCTGCTATAATGGAGTTTATAGCCTAAAATCATAGTAACGAATCTTACATCTTGTTGGATATATCATTTACCATCATCGCTCTCCTATCCCACTGTGAATGTGTTAGGGTTTCTACCATCTTCTTAGTGTTCTTCTCAGCAACAAGTACTACACCAATACTGTCCAATATTGTTATGGAATGAATTAGGTGGTTTCAAATCTTCACAGGCTGATCTCCAAGCCATATGAAGTGATCATGAACTCTTCTCAAGATAATATTTATCTATTGTTATTTTTCAAAGTCATGAAGTTCAATTATCTTCATAATACTCAAGTTATTAAGGAGTGCAAACTCATCCTTCATCTTTTCATCATTGCCTATCATGTATTCCATCTTTGTAGCAATCTCTTTGTCTCCCAAATACTCATACTTACAATGTATGTAATCCCTAATATCATCAACATGTATAATGCCATAGGGTATTTGAAAAAACCCTCCTTCAAGATAATCCTCAGTAGATTTGAAAGGGTGTTTCTTGAATTTGTATCAAGGTCTCTCTGCAACATCAAAAATCATAGGAGTATCCATTTTCAAAGCTTTAAAATCAATCTAAATACCTCTTTACTGCTGAAATACAAATCCCTTCTTTGATCAAAATCTTCAACACACATGCTCCAATTCTACTTCTACTCTAGACTTTATTCTATGATGAAATATAACTGACTGAATGTTTGAAGATGTTAAGTTGAAGATCACCAAGCTGCAGAAAGTTAATGCAAGACATTAAATCAGTTAATATATTGCATTGTCATTGATGTCAACTTGATATAATATGATTGGTTATATACATAGTGTCAAAGAATTCAAAGAACCAAAGAGATAAAGGTTATGCTATCTGTAATGCATAAAATTTTAGTATGCACTAAGTGACAACAAACACCGACAGACAGTGCACCCCGACGGATAGAGAAACCCGAGAGAAGAGTCATAGTGATACCTAAGAAAAAAAACTGACCAAGCATTACCAACGAGTAGAACCACAATGTTACCCGACAGATAGACAACCCCAATGGATAGAGATGCGTGAGGAAAATTGAAGTCAAGACCGAAGCTAACAAGGAGTTAAACACCGAAAAGAACTGAAGTTTAGAAATGACAAAAGACTCAGCTAGAAAGAGCAAAAAATGGAGTTAACTAGTTGATAACATTGTTTTTATCGACAAGTTAAAAGCCAGAGATAAGCGAGAGTTTTAAAGCTATTTTATTCTAGTTGTCAAGGAGAAATCTATGGGATAAAACTAACGTAAAGCTTTAAAGCAAGAAAGGCAAGAATTGCGGATCATGCCAAGAATAAGAAAGTCAAGGACTTAGAAATGGTGAAATTATGTCTATAAGAGAGACAAGCTAATTCATTGTGAATTAGGGGTGAATAGAGAAGAGGATGCTGAAGAGAATACTGGTGAAGAAAGACTTTATACAGTCCTCATCAATTATGCTAGATAATAGAGCTAAATATTTCTGTGGACACCGAGCAATAGAGAAGCACAACATCACCAAGCATAAAGAAGTGGAGCAAAGGTTTTGAAAAGAAACATTGATCAGAAAGGTATTATGAGATTACAATAGATTTTAACATCTACAAGTTTAAGTTGTATATATGAATAGATCATATAGTATTTCATTTTAACCATTGGATCAAAAAGTCTCTTAATCGAGCAGGATCTAACAATCCTTTATATATTGATATACATCCCGAGTATCAAAAGGTTAATTCATGAAGATAGCATAGTGAAATTCTAGATATCAAGTGATTAACTGTTAGTGATAAATCCTGTAACAAGGTCACACTTAACATGTTTGTAACCTTTAACAAGGTTGGCTCTTCACCGAGCTCACTTTAGAAGAGTGAAAATTTTGGGTTACCGGTCCCAAGTGGTTTTTCCCTTAACATGGTTTCCACATTAAAACTCCATGTGTCAAATGTGTTTATGAGTCATTGTTGTAATGTTTTCTTTACATATTACTAAAATAGGACTGATCGGTAAAAACTAAGTTATTTACTGTATTTTGGTAAATGATAGACTGCTAATTGGTAAAGCTTAAGAATAAGGTTTAACAATGAACTCCGAGCAGTAGTTATTTGATAAGATTATTTCAAGGCATACATATTGTAGAAATGAAGATAAATAGAGGCTTATAATTGTGGTACTAAGTTTTTGGGTTGATTTATTCAAATATTTTTGAGGCCACTGATTCACCCCCTCTCAGTTATTCTAACAGTTGGTATCAGAGCTTTTATGCTTAGAAAGGAAGGTTTCAAGACCTAAGGAAAATATCACAAGATGAGAAAACAAGATGTGCCCAAGTTGAACAAGGACAACTTTGCATCATGGAAAAGCAGGATAAGACTCCACCTATCAGGTATTGGAAATGATGTTACTCAATACTTGGATACTAAATATGTGTTTCCTATAGGACCTCACATAGTTTATCAATTGAGAGAAAAGCATGAGCACAATTCTATAATAATAGAACTTGCTTCCTCACTCTCTGATGCTGAATTAGAAGATGTCAAAACATGCACCTCTGCAAAGCAAATGTGGGACAAATTGAAGCTAGTACATGGAGGAGATGCTAATGCACTAAGAGCTAAGGCAGAAATCCTAAGAGGTAAATTTGATGACCTAAGAATGAGAGAAGGAGAAAACATCACTTAGTATAGCTACAGAATCAAAGAGGTAGTCAATGCTATCTGAGGAGTTGGAGGTTTACTTGAAGAAGAAACACTGGTAAGTAAAATCATAAGAACCTTACTACCTATTTATGCTATTAGAATATTTTCTATACAAGAAATGAGAGCAGTGGCAAATAAAAATTTCACTCTAGATAGTTTGGTTGGTAGACTTATTTCATTTGAGATGAATAACTTTAACAATAGTGTCTTACAATCTATTGAGTTTGCATTCAAATCTTCTTTGAAAATAAGTAAGTCAAGTCATAAACACACTATGATAAATGATAGTGAAAGTGATAGTGATGACCAAGAACTTGATGAGATTGAAGCACTGATGGCTAGAAGATTGTAGAGAGGAAAAGGTAGATAGAAAGGTAAATTACCATTGGTTTGTTTTAATTGTAAAGAGATTGGACACTTTGTTGCTAGAATAGACGATAGACGTAATGACATATCATATGAAAAGAATTTTGATAGAAGTGATAACAAAGATTACCGAAGAAACTGACAATCTGAAAGAAGAGATACCCGAGGCTACAAGGACAAAGGGAAGAAATCTTGTTACGTGGCTGAAAACAAAGATAGAGATACTGAAACTGAATCTAATGAAGATATTGAGATGGTATTTGTGGCCATGAAGGATGATTCAGACAAAGAGGAAAGGTATGTAGAGACTGCATTCATATCTAAGGTTAGTAAGAATGATGTCTGGATTATAGATAGTGGTTGCACTCACCGCATGACTGGTAATAAGGAATAGTTTGAAACTGTTTGAGTGTTATAATGGTGATCAATAAGAATGGGTAATGACTCACCTTGTCTGGTTGAAGGTAAATGAACCATAATGTTAAATAATTTAATTATATGTGAAAATGCATACTAGGTAAAAGGACTTTACTATAATCCATTAAGTGTTTCATAGCTGAATAACATAGGTCACCGGGTTTCATTTGAGAACACAAAGGCAAATATCTTTAATGAATTACGAAGGTTGATCAAAACTAGTGAACAGAAAAAGGTAACCTATTCTATCTTAATGATATAAACACTACCTGTTTAATGGCTAGAAATGAAGGCATATGGTTGTGGCATAGAAGATTATGTCATGTGAATTTTGACAACATGATTAAGATAAGCAATAAAAGGAAAGTAAGAGGCTTACCGAGCATATCAAAGAGCAACCATATCATGTGTAAGAATTGTAAAAAGGTAAAAGGAAAAAGTCTAGTTTCAAGAGAAAAACCCATAAATCTAATGCTATTCTAGAATTAGTCCATACTGATCTATGTGGACCAATGAGAACAAAGAGTTACTATGGTGATAGATACTTCATTCTATTCGTAGATGATTATTCTAGAATGATGACAGTTATGTTCTTAAAAGAGAGATCACAAGCATTCAAGATGTTTAAATGGTATAAAGATATTGTAGAAAAAAGTGGTAAGGAGCTGAAATGCTTAAGATCAGATAGAGGTGGAGAATTTATTTATGATGAATTAACTAACTTTTGCAATGAGCATGGAATTAAAAGACAGGTTTCTGCACCAAGAACATCACAACAAAATAGGATTTCTGAAAGAAGAAACATATCCATTGTTGATTGTGTAAGAACACTGATGATTGAGAAAGGCATCACTTAAACATTCTGAAGGGAAGCTGTCAGTACTGCTATCTACACATTGAACAAAGTACATTTGAAGAAAGACACCAAAAAGACACCTTATGAGCTATGGTATGGATACACACCCAATGTAAGTTACTTCAGAATTTTTAAAAGTCAATGTTATATTTTGAAAATTCATAGAAATGGAAAGCTTGAATCTAAAAGTAAAGAAGGAATCTTTCTAGGGTATTCCACCAAAAGCATGGCTTATAAATGTCTTAACAAGTCCTCTGACAAAATCATTGAGAGTGCAAATGTTAGAATAGATGAATATGTAGAGAAAAATGATGAGGAAAATAGGAAAGAACCAGAAGACTACAATAGGTTTGTCTATAATGAAGAACTAGACACTCTTCCTGAGCAACAGTGTATCGCTCCCGAGCAATAGAACTTTGAACCTGAGCATCAGGCTACAAACACTGAAAATAAAGAAATTTCTCAAAATGATGTTCAGAGCGATGAAGATCATAATGAAGGTCAATGTGATGATTAGAATGATGGACAAAGAGTTGAAACAATACTTTCCAAGTATGTCAGAAGTCACCATCCACAGAATTAGATCATAGGAGACAAGAAGGCTGGAATGAGAACAAGAGGTAAATCACTAAAAACTAGATGTTTAATTTGTGATTTTAAGCCTAAATATGTTAATACTGCACTTGAAAATGAAGAATAGGTCAGTGCTATGAATGAAGAGATAGAAAAGATTGAGAAGAATACAACATGGGCATTATTACCTAGACCGGATGACAAGAATGTCATTCGTACCAAATGGATATTCAGAAACAAGCTGAATGAGAATGGAGAAGTCACAAGAAACAAAGAAAGATTAGTATGAAAGGGGTATGCACAAGAAGAAGGTATTGACTATGGTGAAACCTTTGTAGCCATTTCTAGACTAGAAGGAGTCAGAATTCTACTTGCTTATGTTGCATTCAAAGGATTCAAGGTATACCAAATGGATGTCAAATATGCATTCCTAAATGGGATACTAGAGGAAGAGGTATGCATTGAAAAACCAGAAGGGTTTGTTGATCCTAATAAGAGAAACATGGTTTGTAGACTACACAAAGCCTTGTATGGATAGAAATAAGCACCTAGAGCCTAGTCTAAAAGACTTCACTCCTATCTCATAAGTATTGGATTTGTAAGAACAAGTGAAAATAACAATTTGTATTTAAAAGAAGATACATTTGAGTACCTGAGAAAGAGACTAGGGGTCTAACCCTTGTCTATTTTCCAGTAAGCTAACTAGGAGGCTGTATCAGCCTACACATAATCAGAGGATCATTCATGTTGATGCAATAAAATATATGGGATACTAAAGATACATCAGTACACAGAAAGGTACATATCTGCACCGAACACCAGAATCATTATATTGCTGATGGATAGGGAAATTCAAGGAGTATATTAAAAAGGAGGAAGGATATACTTTGACATTGTTGTCAAATGGAGAGAAGATCGAAAGGAGGGAGATTATATCCATATGAAATATCCATCATTATCATCCAAAAGGAAGAGAAGTTGTCCTAAGGGAGAGATGACTTAAGGGAGAGAGTATATCTATTGATGTCAAAGGAAAAATAGATGATCAAGGAGAGGAATGGTCAAAGGGAGAGACAACATCAAAGAAGAGATTCTATATCAAAGGGAGAGACAAAATTAGAAGCTGCTACATCTATCCAGTGAAGGGAATGAATAATGAAGACAATACTCTGCAAGAAACAAATCTAAGCTAGAAGAGCTTACCGAGAGCCAGACATTTGTATTGGTTCTAAAACAATAAATTTGGTAGATTCATGAACTAAAACTAATATATTTCATATTTTTTTAGTAATAATGTAGTATGTTTCCTTCAATGCCAAAGGGAGAGATTGATGAAATATAACTGATTGAATGTTTGAAGATGTTAAGTTGATGATCACCGAGCTACAGAAAGTTAATGAAAGACATTAAATCAGTTAATGTGTTGTATTTTCATTGATGTAAACTTGATATAATCCGATTGGTTATATACATAGTGTCAAAGAATTCAAAGAACCAGAGAGATAAAGGTTATGCTATCAGTAATGCATACAAGTTTAGTATGGACTAAGTGAAAACAAACACCGACGGACAGTGCACCCCGACAGATAGAGAAACCCGAGAGAAGAGTTATAGTGAAAAACGAGCAAGAAACCCAAGCAAGCATTACCAAAAAGTAGAACCAGAGTGTTACCTGATGGAAAAAAACCATGACACACATACAACCCCGACAGACAGAGATGCTCAAGGACAATTGAAGTCAAGACTGAAGATAACAAGGAGTTAAACATCGAAATGAATTGAAGTTCAGAAATGAAAAAAGACTTAGCTGACAAGAGATAAATATGGAGTTAACTAGTTGATAACATTGTTTTCATCAACAAGTTAAAATCTAGAGATAAATGAGAGTTTTAAAGCTATTTTATTCCAATTGTCAAGGAGAAATCTGTTGGAGATTTGCTTTTGTGCAAATTGTTGATTGTATGTTTGTCATTGATGAAAACATATAATATACAACAGTGTCCTGTAAGCAATTATCAGTATAGATGTTTTGGAGCCTTGCATGTTTATTTCCATGGTGTAAACATGTTCTAGTTTTTATGTGCATTCACATAGATTTAGATATGCAATTTCAGTGGAGATATGTTAATCTGTTTTGACAGTTACAGTGTCTGAAGATCATCTGTGAAGAGCCGATGTAATTACATTATTTCTTGAGTTCCGCCTATCTTCAAGATATGCATGTTTTTATGTATGTTTAGTTATGTGTTAACAATAATTATCTAAAGGCACTAAACGTGTTCTAACAAAATCAGGATGATTGAGTCAATTTGGTAGAGCCAACTATGTGAAGCGTCACGTCTATTTAGTTTGAGTTGCGTGGTTCCAATCAGGTTGCATGCTTGATTTGGCTGACTAAAGAAGTATTGAAGAGACTCCTAAAGCCGACTAAGACCACATATTTTGGGGAAGATACTTATAGTAGTTCATTTGATGAATGCTAAGTGTGAATGATAAGAAAAGAGACAGAAAAAGTACAGAACATGATCTCATTTGTTTTGGGATAGTAAAGACATTTCATTCATCAAGAAAAGATCTATGTGAAGAAGAAGTGAAAGTATACAATACACTGGAATTGATCAAGACAACAGGTATACTCAAATAGTTCATTTATCAGATATAGTGCATATCTATTTTACTGAAGGTTGCAGCCTTCATCATTTTAGCAGTGAGCTTTTTGGACAGTGAGTCCTCACCCCTAACAGGGTTATTTGTAAAAGACTCCTAACAGGGTCCGACCCTTAACCAGGTCACTGTACTTATTTCATTATAAAGATCAAATCCTAGTATTTCCAATCTTTAAAGTAGACTTAAATGCATATTCAATCTTAGAAATAATAGGCACATTATTGTCAAACTCATTTAACTCAAATGCAGTTAACTTACCAATAGTAGCATATAGTGAAACATTCATCTGGGGTATAGATCTCAGCTCTTGTATAACAGATACACAAATAACATAACTTGGTAGTAGATTTCTCAACATAATGCTTGTAACATCATCCTTTGTTATGATACCACCAACTCCTATGATAGAATTAATAGTCTCCTTAAGTATTGTACTATATTGTATTATGTTCTCTCCTTCCTTCATCCTCATAGAGTCAAATTTTCCTCTCAAAATTTTAGCTTTAGCCTTCTGAACATGCTGATATCCACCACATGTCAAAACAATATTATCCTACATTTGTTTCACAGTAGCACAACCATCAAGCTCATCATATTCCTGGTCGGTAAGTGTAGATGCAATCTCAATCATAACTTGTGTGTGTTCATGTTTTTTTCTTTTCTCACTGATATTCAAAGGTGTAGTATTTTGTTCTACATATTCATTATCAAGATAGTAAAGTGCATATTCTCCTACACCAGAGATATGCAACCTCATTCTAGTTTTCCATGTAGAGAAATTATCCCTATTCAGCTTTGGTGCTTCCCTCTTATACATCTTTAGATCTTACCTCGATTCCTTTAAACTTGTCACTTGAGAGTAACAGGGCTATGATACCCATTGTTGGTCCCACTGAGAGGGGGGGTTGAATCAGACAAATCAAACTTAAACTCTTAAAAATGAACTCACTGATTCACTCGGTAAATACTGAATATAGTAAATAACCAATTCACCAAATAACATAAGTAGTAATCAATCAACAACACCAGATTAACTCATTAACACATGATATAACTCAGTTGACATGAGATTTAACTCATTGACATGGGATTTAATGAGGAAACCCAATTTGGGAAAAACCTCTGGGAATTGTAACCCACAATAAAAATGCACCCTTATAAGGTACGCTCAATTAAGAACTTATCCTGTTAAAGATTACAAACACATTTACTAAATGTGACCCTGTTAGGGAATTTACCTCAGATCTATTAAGATCTTCATCCTGTTAGGAGTGGTCTTGTTATAGGTCTTCAAACACTCTTTTGGAATGTCACCTAAGTCTAGGTTTACGAATAAGACGGTTAAATCCACTCGGTTAAGAGATTTTTTTGCTACAAATATTAATAAGAAATAGTAAAATTTGATTTGTAAAAATTAGCAACTCGCTATGCTTGTATCAAATCCTTTATGCTCAATTTAATATTGGCATCTCATACTCCATCTATGTCTTTTTCAGACTGTAGATTCTTTAATCTGTCTTGCTCTGTTTTGCTCGGCAAATGTTGTTCTTCAGCTTCTTTTCTTCTTTGTTCAATTTTCTAGTAGCCTTACACTGGGTGTAATTTTCATTCCTTATACAGACATAATTTTGCTTCTTAATCTCCTTAATTTGATTTTCCTTCCTTTGTGCTCAGTCGTTCGATCATCTTCTTCAAATTTCTCAACTCGATAAACCAAATCACTTTTACCTCGAAACTTGTAACTTTTATTGGAACTTTCATTTTTCTGTCTAACTGCTTGATCTTCTCCTTAGATCTTCACATTGAATTTTCCCATTCGTAGATCTTGTAACAAACTTCATTTAATTCATTTCCTCATCCATCTCATCATCACTTCGCATTAAATTCAATTTCATCATCATTTAATATCATTATATTGTACTTAGTAAAACTTTCTTTGCAACTCAGTAACTGACTTCTTCACTGCTTGGTGTCTAACTCACTTTTGGTGCTCGTTGTTCGGTAACTGTAACCGAATCACATAACATTCTACCGACAGACTCAGTCTAGCTCTGTAAACTATCTCTTTCATTCATAACTTAATTCATTGCAGTTCCCGAATTGATCAATCAAATGTACCGATTTGATAACATCAAATATATAGTAGAAAACATTTATAACATCATTACTTCATCATTTTTTGATCTGTATTTTCCACCCATTTAACTTCTCCTCTTAAGATATGGTAACATAATAAAAATCAATTAATCAATTGCTTGACATCCATGACAAAACAACAACCGATCTAACCATTTCTATAATCATGATACTCGGTATCACTTGGTCTTCATCATCTCCATCAGATATTCATCAGTTAATCAACATTATTTTCTTTGTGCTAACTGATTAATGATTTTCATTGAATATTTCTTCCTTAGTCTCTACATGATGTTACGACTAGAGAACTAAGGACATGGGGAACGTTCTCTTTGGTTTCTTCCTATGGGTATCATTTTGGTGATCTTGGGTGTCTCTTGTTTTTACCCCTTGGACACTAGGGAGATCTAGAGCTATATCCTTTACATTTACATTGTGTTTGCTTACGCGGGAACCATTCAAGTCATGTTGGACTCTTATGCCTCGATGCTTATGGTTACTTGCAACATTAACTTAGAAACAATGTTCAGGTTAGCTTGGCCCTTATGCCATGGTGCTTATGTGTGTTGCCTACATTTTATCTGATATAGGTCATATTAATATCGGCTTAGGTGTGCTTGCACTAGTGACGGTTGTATGATCTTGCGATGTGCCTTAATAAGGCTCGATGATAAAAACAAGGACCTATCTAATTGACCCTTGTAAATCGCACTTTGCATCTTCATAGTAGTTTGCATTTTTAGGGTTCATTTTTAGTTTGCATTCAAGTTAGGAGAGAGTCTCCTTCATCATTTCAGAAGGATAGTCAGTTTTTCTTGATCACATATCTTCCCTACCACTCATTGCATTTTGACCTAAATTTTCAAAGTCTCAGATTTCTGCAAAAATTGCACTCCTACCTAATTTCGATGTCTCGGATCCATTTTCGGGATCAAAATTGAAATCCGACTTCATCTTGATTGTAAAAATTGCTTTTTAAAATTCTTTACTTCTAGGTGTAGTTGACTACCCCTTTGAGGCTAATCTCTTGAATCTTTTGAGGAAATCACCATTTCTTCTTCTGCATCCTCATTTCATCACCTTTCTTCTTTGCTTTCACCTAATGCTAGTGCTATACCTTTTTGGTAACCTTATTCAAAATAAGGAAAATTTTCATCACTTGGTGGTCAAACTTGGTCTTGTGTGCTTATCAATCATATTGAACCTTATCTTATCCTGATTTGATCAAATCTATCTAATTTCTGCATCTCCTCTACCTCATTTTGATTTTGATCCCGAGGGGCAAGAATAACCTATCTTTCAAAGCTGCAAATTGATTCTGGCATCTTATTGTCTTGTCTTTCAATCTTTATTTTAGTGTTCAATTTTTCTTACTATGCATTGGAATCTTGCTATCTTTGCTAGTTCTTGTTTGATCAACTTTGGGATTAGTTGCCTTAATATGCTTCATTCAATCAAGTTTGGAGTCAGATCTCTATCAGTTACCTTGACATCATCTTTCTTTGACCTAATATGTTCCCAGATCGCTCACACATTAGTCAAAGAGGGGCAAATGTAATCACCCAAAAATAGTCTAGTAGACTATGAGCCCCTTTCTAAACATTAAAATTTAAATACTAGACTATATCTTGCGCTTAATCAATTTTGCATATTTATTTAATCTCTTATTTATTGATCAAATCAATACTTAATCATTTATTTGATTATATCCTAAAGTTGGACCACTTTATCCTAAGCTTTATTTAATTAAGAGAACATGCTCCATTTTAATTAAATATTAAATACACCTTATCCTATGTGTGCGCATCAAAAAGGAATTTCATAATTTAAAATAAAAAGAAAAAGACCTTTTGTCTACACATTGAATACACACTTTCCAAGATGAGTGGAATCTCATTTTGCCTCTTAATCCTAGCCATTCATTTCTTTTGCCTCTTAATCTCCTTCACTCCTACCAAAACCTACCTAACCTTTTATCTCAGCCACTCATTTTCCACCTCTTAATCCTAGCCCTTAATTTTCATACCAACTATATAAAAGGAGGCTCTCTCCTCACTCTTAAAAAAAAGGATAATAGATTACTCACTCATGTTATGCTATCACTTTGTTTACTTGCATTCTTAGAGCATTCTTAAGCTCTCTTGCATTCTAGATTATTATTTCATTATTGTATTTAGCTTAGATCACATAGCTTAACTAGGAGGTATTGTAATCTTGCTAGATTAGCTTTGTTTTCCTTGTTCTTGCATTTACATCATAGCTTAGTTCTTGAATTTTATCTTATATTATCTCTCATTTGAATCATCATTTGAATCTTCCATTCTATGGTGCATGTTGCAAGGGTATTTTCTTAAGGTTCATTTGAGAGCCACCATTCACACTGTCTCAAATTCTTGCATGTCATAGATAGGAAGCTATAAGCCACTTCTTGAGACTTCCTTCTTCATGGATTCTCTCAAGTGTTATGGTTTATAGAAGTGTGTCATTTTGATCACACACCAAACACTTGTCTAAACCTTGAAACCTCAAAAGTCTCCTTTCCCTTGCCTTTTTATTGTTTTTTTTTTCTTTTAATTCTTTGAAAATCAAAGGATCAAGGATGTCACATTTTTATGGCATCCCCAAAACCCCTAATGAGTTTATCCCTAAGTGGTATTGCATATTCCCTATTGGGAGGGTTCAACGATTATCATTTTGGGGATTGTCATTTGAAACAAGCACCCCGAGCTTGGTATGAAAGATTACATGCATATCTAATCAAGATTGGGTTTCAAAGAACTAGTGATAATAGTAATGTTTATCTGAAATGTGATAGTACTAATAGGAATTTTATTGTTGAGATATTTGTTGATGATATTATTTTTGACACATTATGCAGATCTTTTGCTGAAGAAATGAGAGAGGAATTTGAGATGTCCATGATTGGAGAGACTAAATTATTTCTCGGACTACAAATTCAACAAGTAAAATAAGGGATCTACATTACACAATCAAAGTACATCAAAGAGATCCTAAAAACTTTTTGGATGGAATACTCAAGACTAGTTGGAACACCGATAATCACTAGTTGTAAGCTATCAAAGGAAGATGAGTCAAAGGAAGTAAATAATACACTCTATCGATCAATGATTGGTAAGCTACGATATGTTGTTCATAGAAGACCTAATATAGCTCATGCAGTTGGTATTGTTGCTACATTTTATGCCAATCCAAAGGATTCACTTATGTCTACAGTGAAAAGCATATATAGATATCTAAAAGGAACTAATGACTTTGGTCTACTATACAAGAAAGGAGGAACTTTTGAGTTAATAGTGTACACCAATGCTGATTGGGCCAGAAACACTGATGATAGAAAAAGTACAAGTGGAGGAGCTTTCATTTTAGGAGAAAGACTAGTTACATGGTTGAGTAAGAAGCAAAGTTGTATATCATAGTCTACTGTCAAGGCTAAATATGTTGCTGCAGTTATGAATTATGCAAACATTGTACGAATCAAACAACTACTAGAAGGTATGCAAGAGGAGATTACCAATCTAGTTAATATCTTTTGTGATAACATAAGTGCTATAAACATATCAAAGAATCTGTTAATGCATTGTAAGACCAAGCACATATTTATAAAGTATCATTACTTGAGAGAGAAAGTTCAAGACAAGAAGGCAATGTTGGAGTATGTAAACTCAAAGGATAAATTAACAGATATATTTACTAAGCAGCTACCAAGGGATGATTTTGAGTATCTTCAAGGTAAATTACGGGTCCTACCTCTATCCAACATTCATTAGATAAAGATGCATGTAGCATCAATTCTAGGACTCGATAGAATATATTTTGTGAGTTGATGCTAGTGTTCACACTTTAAGTGTTACCTAAAGTTGTGTAAAGTAATTCTATATGCAAAGAGTTGTTAGTACATGCAAGGTATGATCCAGTGTATGTACAACTTTATCAGGAGTATGAACCTTTGGCATTGTTGTCAAAGAGGGAGAATGAATAATTGATGAATACAAAGATTAAGGGAGAATGACTGATTGAAAGAACAAGAACATTAAGATGAATAATATGCATAAAGATGTTAAGAGAGAATGAACACAGAGGGAGAAAAAGATCAAAAAAATCAGAGGCAGTAAAGACAGAACAAATATCTAAAAGGAAGATGAACAATGTTGCCATCAATGCCAAAGAGGGAGATTGTTACTCAACTGATGGAGATGATGATGAAGATCGAGATCAGAGGTATACAAGATTGTAGAAAGAATTAGATTAGTTGTTATTTTTTCATTGATGTCAAGTAATTGATTTCTGGTTCATATTGAATTGCCATATCTTTCAGAGTTGATTTAATTGGGCAATAGATAAAGATTAGGCAATGATAAGATCATCTTGAGATAATTGGTCTCTACTTTATCAATTTGGTAAAGAAGATTGAGCAAGATGGTAAGACTAAAGAGTTAAGCTACCGAGTAGAGAGAGTCTTTCGATAAAGGGTTATGAAAGTCGGTCAGGACATCGAGACATTGAAGCACTAAGCAGTGCATGTTAGTCACTGAACCGAGAGTTAGTTGTCGAGCATAACAGATGCTAGAAACAAGGATAAGAACACATTTAATGCAATGCTACAATGATCTGAAGGATTCCAATAATGAAAAGGAAGTTGGTTACAAGATCTATGCATGGGAAAAATCAAGGAATAAATCTATGGTATAGATTAAGTGGCAAAAGAGAAGGTTTTATTTTGAAGAAAAGTGCAAATTCTGAGTTGATGCCAAAGTGGCTAACCGAGTTTCAAGTTCACTGAATTAGTTCAAAATGTTAATCTAACGGTTGAGCATGACTGAAGGAGAATCTAATAAATTAGATTAAGAGGCAAAAACATAGTATATTTAAAGGATGAATTCAAAGAACAAATGGTTGGCTAGCAAGTTGAAGTGTTGAAGTGCTACCGAGTGATGTAGTGAAGACAAGAGAAGTGAAATATGAGTCTAAGATAAGAGATTGTTGAAGTGTTCATGCAAGTAGTCAAAGAGTGCATTAAGGGATCTGATCAAGAAAGAGGTAGTTGCAGTTTTAAACATCATTTTACATATTGTTTCTTATTTGCATTTGTAACAACAAAATCTCTTAACCAAGTGGAATTAGCAGTCTTATTGTAAAATCCTTGAGAAAGGTGACATTCTAAAAGAGTTTTCAAAGCCCTCTAACTAGGCCACTCCTAACAGGGTGAAGATCTTAAATCGTTCTAGGTAAATCCCCTAACAGGGTAACATTTAACAAATGTGTATTGTAATCTTTAATAGGATAAGCTTTTAACTGATCATACTTTAGAAGAGTACTTTCATTTATGGGTAGCAATTGCCATAGATTTTTTTCCCAAATTGGCTTTCCTAGTTGAATCCAGTGTCAAATGTGTTGAATGGTTAATGTGCATGCTATTTATTGTTTATGAAAGTTAATGTTTAAGTTATTGGATATATTTAGTGATGTGCTTACTACTGTTGTTTATCCTATTGAGTTGAATTAGAGCTAATTTTTTAAGCATAAAGTATCATAGTTTTCTGATTCATCCCCCTCTTAGTAATCCAACAATTAGTATAAGAGCTAAGTACTCCAAGAGATAAGTTTAAAAGGCTTGAGTTAAAGATCCGAAGATGTATAAGAGGGAGGCACCTAAGTTGAATAAGGATAACTTCTCTACATGGAAAAAATGAATGAGGTTGCACCTATATGTGATTGGAGATTATGCAGTATAATATGTTGCTAATGAGTATACACCACCAACAACTGGTCCCTTGATAGTTGAGAAAATAAGAGAAAAACAAGACCACACATAAGCAATGATTGAGATATCATCTACTCTCACCAGTCTGTAGTTCAATGACATTATAGGATTTGATACAACAAAGAGTATGTGGGATATGATTGAATTAATACAGGGTGGAGATCGACATGTTATAAAGGCAAAAGATGAAAGCTTAAGAGGGAAATTTGATTCTACGAGAATGAAAGAAGGTGAAAATGTTACATTATACAACACTAGACTAAAGGAAACTATGAATGCTATCAGAGGTGTTGGAGGACAAATAACTGAAGAAGATGTGACAAGCAAATTGTTGAGGACATTGTTACCTATGTATGTCATCGAAGTGTTTGCAATACAAGAACTAAGATCTATTCCTCAGGTGACTGTTTCACTGGATGCTACTATTGGTAAGTTGATTGCTTTTTAGATTAATGATTTTGATAATAGTTTACCTTCTACTGCTAGGATTGATTCTGCATTTCAGTCATCTTTGAAGATTGGAAGTTCTAGGGAGTCTAGACCTAGTAATGGTTATGCAAGTAGTGCTAGTGAAATATCCTATAGTTGCAAGAGTGATTTAGAATAATTGTATGTTGAAGATGAAGAAAATAAAAGAGAATTTGAAGCTCTACTAGCTAGAAGACTACATAGAGGTAAAGGCAAGTATCGAGGTAAGATACCCTTGAAGTGTTTTAAATGTAACAAGATTGGACACATTTCTTCTAGATGCCCTGGAAATGAAAGTGATGAGAATAAAGATAATCGAGATGAGAACAAAAGAGAAAATAGATTCAGGATATTCTGAGATTTTAAAAATAAAGGTAAGAAGTCATGTCATATTGCTAATGAAGGACTAACTGATTATGACACATATGACAATGTCAAAGAAGAAGTTGTATATATTTCCATAAAGGACAATTCTGATGAAGAAGAGCAAGAAGAAAAATCCCTAATATCACATGTAAGCTAAAATGATACCTGGATTATAGACAGTGGGTGTTGACACCACATGACTGGCGATAAACTTAAGTTTATTACTATGGAAGAACATAATGGAGGATATGTTAGCTTTGGTAATGATGCTCCATATCATGTGAAAGGTAAAGGTTCAATAATTATGTTAAATAATACAAGATGTGATGATATATATTGGGTTGAAGGATTAAAGTACAATTTGATGAGTGTGGCACAGCTAAACAATTTAGGTCACCGACTAGAATTTCAGAATGGGAAGGTAAAAGTATTTGATCAGAAAGGAAGTCTGATTGCCACTAGAGAACAATCTAAAGGTAACCTATTTTACCTTGATACATCTATTAAGAGTTGTTTGATGCTAAAGTTGAAGATGCATGGTTATGACACAAGAGGTTGTGTCATGTAAATTTTTACAATATAATTAAAGTGAGCATAACAAATTGAGTGAGAGATCTACTGAGATTAGAGAAACCTGAGAATGTCATGTGCAAGGAATGTCATGTTGGAAAAATGACTAAGTCAAGTTTTACAAGTCTTCTATTACACAAGTAATTTTGGACTTAGTGCACTCTGACCTATGTGGACCAATGAGAACACAAAGCTACTATGGTGATAGATATTTCATTATATTTGTTGATGATTACTCTAGAATGATGTCTGTCATGTTTTTAAAAGAGAAATCTAAAGCTTTCTAGATGCTTAAGTGGTACAAGACCAGAGTTGAAAAGGAAACTGGAAGAAAACTAAAGTGTCTTATATTTGATAGAGTAGAGTTTTCCTCTAATGAGTTTACACTCTTATGTAATGAACATGGAATAAAGAGACAATTCTCTGTACCAAGGACACCACAACAGAATGGTATAGCTAAAAGAAGAAATAGATCCATTGTGGATAGTGTGAGAACATTGATGATTGAGAATGGCATTTCTCAAACTTATTGGAGAGAAGCAGTCAACATTGTTTCTTATACACTTAACCAAGTACAATTGAAGAAAGGTACACACAAGACACCTTATGAGACTTGGTATGATCACAAACCTAATGTGAGTTATTGCAAAGTATTTGGAAGTAGATGATATATTCTTAAATATGCTATAGATGATAAGTTTTATTCTAAAGGAGATGAGGGAATATTCTTAGGATATTCCACAAAGAGAAAATATTACAAATGTTTGAACAAAACTACTAACAAAATTGTGAAAAGTGCAAATGTGAGAATTGATGAATTTGCAAAGAGAAATGATGAGGACAACAAGAAGGAACCTGAAGATTATCAGAGATTTGTATATGTTCAATGAGATGTTCATGATACCTAACTGAATGCACAAACCAAGTAGGAAGTTTAACAGAGAGAACTACCACCGAATAATGGAAATGAAGTTCCACCAACTACCTAGCCTATTCTAGCCAAGTATGTAAGGAGACACCACTTACCGAGTAAGATAATTGGAGACAAATATGTAGGAATTATGAAAAGAAGAAAGATAGGAGACAATACATACTTAATTTCTGAATTAAAACCAAGAAGAGTAAAAGATGCATTGAAAAATGAAGACTAGGTTAAAGCAACGAAAGAAGAGTTACATCAAATTGTAAAGAATAACATATGGACTTTATTACTAAGACCTAAAGATAAAAATATTATTGGTACTAAATGGATTTTTAGAAACAACTTGAATGATCATGGAAATGTAGTCAAAAACAAAGCAAGACTAGTTTGCAAGGGATATGCACAAGAAGAAGGAATTGACTATGGTGAAACTTTTGCACTTGTTTCTACATTACAAGGAGTTATAATTATACTAGCGTATGCAGCTTACAAAGGATTTAAAGTCTATAAGATGGATGTCAAGTCTGCATTTCTTAGTGGTATTATTGAAGAAGAAGTTTATATAGAAAAACCTGAAGGATTTGCTGAGAATACTAGCAAGGACATCGTATGCAAACTACACAAGGCACTATATGGTTTGAAACAAGCACCCTGATCTTGGTATGAAAGATTACATGCATATCTAATCAAGATTGGGTTTCAAAGAACTAGTGATAATAGTAATCTTTATTTGAAATGTGATAGTACTAATAAGAATTTGATTGCTGAGATATTTGTTGATGATATTAATTTTGGAGGCAACGACACATTATACAGATCTTTTGTTGAAGAAATGAGAAAGGAATTTGAGATGTCCATGATTGGAGAGATTAAATTCTTTCTCAAACTACAGATTCAACAAGTAAAAGATGGGATCTATATTACATAATCAAAGTACATCAAAGAGATCCTAAAGAATTTTTGGATGGAATACTCAAGATTGGTTGAAACACCGATAATCACTAGTTGCAAGCTATCAAAGGAAGATGAGTCAAAGGAAATAAATGAGACACTCTATCAATCAATTATTGGTAAGCTACGATATGTTTTTATAGAAGACCAGATATAGCTCATGCAGTTGGTATTGTTGCTAGATTTTCTGCCAATCCAAAGGATTCACATATGTTTGGAGTGAAAATCATATTTAGATATCTAAAAGGAACCGAGGACTTTGGTCTAATATACAAGAAAGGAGAAACTTTTGAGTTAAAGTGTACACCGATGTTGATTGGGCCAGAAACATTGATGATAGAAAAAGTACAAGTGGAGGAGCTTTTATTTTAGGAGAAAGAATAGTTACATGGTTGAGTAAGAAGCAAAGTTGTATATCACAGTCTACTATCAAGGATAAATATGGTGCTGCAGCTATGAATTGTGCAAACATTGTACAAATCAAACAACTACTAGAAGGTATGCAAGAGGAGATTACCGATCTAGTTACTATCTTTTGTGATAACATAAGTGCTATAAACATATCAAAGAATCTGGTAATGCATTCTAAGACCAAGCACATATCTATAAAGTATCATTACTTGAGAGAGCAAGTTCAAGACAAGAAGGTAATGTTGGAGTATGTGAACTCAAAGGACCAATTAGTAGATATATTCACTAAGCCACTACCAAAGGATGCTTTTGAGTATCTCCGAGGTAAATTAGGGGTTCTACCCCTATCCAACATTCATTAGAGAAAGTTGCATGTTGCATCAATTCTAGGGATCAATAGAATATCTATTTTGTGAGTTGATGCTAGTGTTCACACTTTAGGTGTTGCCTGAAGTTGTGTAAAGTAATTGTTTAAGCAAAGAGTTATCAGTACATGCAAGGTATGATCCACTTCTTGAACAATTTTTTCAGGAGTATGAATCTTTGGCATTTTTCTCAAAGAGGGAGATTGAATAATTGATGAATACAAATATTAAGGGAGAATGACTTATTGAAAGAACAAAAAGATGAAGAATATGCATAAAGATGTTGATAAAGAATGAACACAGAGGGAGAAAAAGATCAAACAACTTAGAGGGAGTAAAGAATAAACATAGATGTAAAAGGAAGATGAACAATGTTGTCATCATCAATTGACAGTGTTGCCATTAATGCCAAAGAGGGAGATTGTTACTCAACTGATGGAGATGACAATGAAGACTGAGATAAGAGGTATACAAGATTGTAGAAATAATTAGATCAATTGTTAATTTTTCATTAAGGTCAAGAAATTGATTTCTGGCTCATATTGAATTGTCATATATTTCGGAGTTGATTTAATTGGGCAATAGATAAAGATCAGACAATGATAAGATCATCTTCAGATAATTCGTTTCTACTTTATCAAGTCGGTAAAGCAGATTGAGAAACTTGGTAAGACTAAAGAGTTAACCTACCAAGAAGAGAGAGTCTATCGGTAAAGGGTTATGAAAGTCGGTCAGGACACTGAGACATTGAGGCACCGAGTAGTGCATGTTAGTCATCGAACTGAGAGTTAGTTGTCAAGCATAGAAAATGTTAGAAACAAGGATAAGAATGTTAATCTCTAAGTTCTGTTGATGATTAGTCACCAACACTTAGTCACTCACTTAGGCAGTTCTAGTTGGCTATCACTGTGGCCGAGCTAAAACTATGCAAGGTCGAGCAACATTATCGAGTAGTTTTCAGTTTGCCTAGTTACATTGCCGAGCTGAGTTACATTGTCAAGCCGAAAAGGATACAAAGATGTTAAGTGTTGAGTGACAAAGAAGTCAAGTGTCGAGCAGAACAGTTTTTGTATACATGTTTGAAATGATTCAAACTTCGAGGATAAGTGATCTGGCTGACTTATATAAGCTTTTTGGGCCGACTTATGTATGCATTTAATATTCTTCTACGGAGTTAGTTATGCATTTAATTGTTTTATCCTATGCATAACATTAATTGTAATACCATCAAGGTATGGGTATTAGATCTTGATCATTGACCTAGATCTTGCTATCAGACTTGAACAGATATATTAGATTGCTTCGAAACCCTATTTTTGCATGTGTGTGTAAGAAGAGAAGACGAAGTGTGGTGACTGAATTTTTAAGTGAAATGCATAGAGGGTTATTTTTTTAAGAAGCAGAGATCAAGCAGAGTGACAACACAGTGAACAAAAGAGTAAAGATTAAATCAGATTATGAGATCATAGAAGGTACTAGAAAGAGGAGATCTGTCATCAGCATCAGAGTGCATAACAAAGGATCAATACTTGAGACATTCTAATCATTGTATCAGGTGAAAATATCTTAATAGAGTGGTTCTAGCAGACCTTTCTTTATCTCCTAATAGAGTGCTTACTTTATTGTAAGTTGAAATCCTTTAACAGGGTAGATTGT
>MU226193.1:1956958-1971579 GCA_018584345.1 Thuja plicata
TAACAGAGTGGTTCTAGCAGACCTTTCTTTATCTCCTAACAGAGTGCTTACTTTATTGTAAGTTGAAATCCTTTAACAGGGTAGATTGTAATGATCTTTAGCTCTTAACCGGGCAGACCTTTAACAGGTTAGATTACATTTTGTAATAAACATTTATAGCCTTAACAGGCACACTTTATTACTGCAGTAGTGCAGAATTTTGTGGGTGTCATACTCATCCCAGTTTTACCTATTTGGGTTTCTGGGTTACCAAGTTATTGTGTTATGTGTTATTTATTTCATTGTGTGGATGCTATCTAAGATTACATTAGATTCATATATGTATTCAAATGTGGATCAGTTTGTTTTAAGTGTTTAAATTTGAAGATCTGATTCACCCCCCCCCCCTCAGTATCTTGCTTTCCCATTATTGTATTTCCAACAAAGAATGCATTTAATGCAATGCTACAATGATCTGGAGGATTCTAAGAACAAAAAGGAAGTTGGTTAGAAGATCTACGCATGGGAAAATTCAAGGAAGAAATTTGTGGTATAGATTAAGCGGCAAAAGTGAAGGTTTTATTTCCAGGAAAAGTGTAAGTTCTAAGGTGATACCAAAGAGGCTAATCGAGTTTCAAGTTCACTGAATTAGTTCAAAAAGTTAATCTAACAGCTAATCATGATTAAAGTAAAACCTAATAAAGAAGATTAAGAGGCAAAAATATAGCCTATTTAAAGGATGAATTCAAAGAAAAAATGCCTGGCTAGAATGTTGAAGTGCTACTGAGTGATGCAGTGAAGACAAAAGAAGTGAAATCTATGTCTAAGAGAAGAGATTGATGAAGTGGTTATGTCAGTAGTCAGAGAGCACATAAAGGGATATGATCAAACAAGATGTAGTTGCAGTTTTATAGATCATTTTACATATTGTTTCTTATTTTCATTTGTAACAACAAAATCTCTTAACCGAGTGGATAGTCTTATTGTAAAATCCTTGAGAAAGGTGACATTCTAAAAGAGTGTTCAAAGCCCTCTAACCAGGCCACTCCTTATAAGGTGAAGATCTTAATGGGTTTGAGGTAAATCCCCTAATGGTGTCACATTTAACAAATGTGTACTGTAATCTTTAACATGATAAGATTTTAACTGAGCATACTTTAGAAGAGTATTTTCATTTGTGGGTAACAATTACCACAAAGGTTTTTCCCAAATTGGGTTTCCTTGTTAAATATGGTGTCAAAGATGTTGAATGGTTAATGTGCATGTTATTTACTATTTATGCAAGTTATTGTTTAAGTTGTTGAAGATATTTGGTTATTTGGTTGTTGTTTATCCTATCGAGTTGAATCAGAGTTAAGTTTTTAAGCATAAAGTACCATAGTTTTCTGATTCACCCACCCCCCCCTTCAATAATCCAACAAAATAATATTACCAAATATATGCTTGCATGATTATTATTAATACTTGTCACAAATTAAGGATATGGTGGGATGAAATGCCTAGAATGCTTTAAATGTTTGATGCTACTTGAATGCTTGGTTTCTTGAATGCATGAATTGATAGATAGAGTTTGGATGCTTGATAATGGATTGTGGATGCCAAAATGAGGGAGGTAGAATTTCTTTTAAATACCTCACCTAGCTATTTTGGAGCCCAAAACTTGAAGAAGGTCGACTAGCATTAAGGATCCTACTAATAACCCAAGACCTTTTCTAATTCAAATTTGGGCACAATCTATGGAGTATGGGGCGAGTCCTTAGTATGGGGGGAGTCAAAACCACCCTATAGAAATTGACTTTCCCTATACTAGAAATTTCAGGCTCAAATTTGAGTTAAGGTTCAATTAGGATATTGGGATTTCAAAAATGTACAGGAAATCAAGGTTTAAAAATTGGGATAAATACAAAAGGCCACCCATAATGAAATAGGGCCTATGTATGCAAGTTGAGATAAATGAGATGAAATAATTAAAGGGGTGCACTTATAATTAAGGACTCTCATAGAAATTAAACTAAAAGAATACTCAAATTTAAATATTTATTAATTAAATTCATAAAAATGTTATATGATACATGAAAGAATTAACACACACTAAAATGGGTGCTAAATAAGTATAATTATACATCTTAGTGAGGTAATTATAATTTATGACACTACATTTAGCCCCCACTTTTGTGAGAGTATGATCCTACACACATAATCATAAGAGAGAGAGAGAGAGAGAGAGAGAGAGAGAGAGAGAGAGAGAGAGAGAGAGAGAGAGAGAGAGAGTNAAGAGAGAGAGAGAGAGAGAGAGAGAGAGAGAGAGAGAGAGAGAGAGAGAGAGAGAGAGAGAGAGATTACATAGTGATGGGGTGCAGGTTGGAGGGGCCAAGAATGGACTGTCCAAACATACAGCCCAAATCAACAACAATGGAAACAACCAGTAACACATAAATATAATCAACATATGAGATCTATTTCCATAAAATAACAATTACATTCAACATGTCGGGCTATAAGGCCTTCCCAGTTATAGCCAATTACAAAGATATAAATCTAAGATCTATCATAGATATTCTGCAAGCATCAGGCCATGTACCTTCTGCCCAAACATACAACTCAGATCCAAGAATCAGATCCTAAATTGAATCCCATATTTGATCTAATCTGATCTGATATGCTCTCGATCTGATGTCCCCTCTCAAAACTAAGAACATAACACACCTTAAATACAAGAGGCAACCAATAGGTTGGCCACAAAATCTAATATAGGAGATGTCAATGACCCAAATTTAGGTCCCCACAATCCCCAATGAGAGATCCAAATTAAATTCCATGCTACACATATTAAATGCATCAAGTTGGCCTCTCAAATTTGTAAGAACACCAGTCGGAAAGCCAGACTACCAAGTGTCAGCAACCAACACATGTCAAGCAAGCCAGGAATCACTGAGAAAGCACGATGGCCAAGCTCCATAGGCATCACCGATTAGGTTCTATCAAGTACCAAAGTTTGCTGAGTTCTTCAGCGACCGAACTCCACCAACAACTGAGATCCTCGGCCAACAGTGCAAACAAGCAACAACACTCTTCTTCATCCGAGTAACACTTCACAAACTAAGATCAAAACACACCAAGTACTCTCCAAAGAAAATATATTTTTGTGTGATACATGATTGCTAGGAATCCTAGGATTCTCCTACATCACATAGATTATAAAAGTGTATTATGCTAGGTGATCCATGAAAGGGCACAAATTCCATTAGAAAAAAAGCTATGTTATGTTGTGTGATCTATGAGACAAAAGAGGAGGAAGAGTGGAAAATAATCTAGCAAGTTGTGTTGTGCTAATTCTACTCATCCAAAGAGAGAGAAGATCAGTAAAAATATGAAGTTGATAGTCTACCAAACTACGTTATGATATTTTACACATCCCAAGGATAGCAAAAAAAATCATTTTCTACGAGGAAATCCACCAAAATAGGATTGCTCCAAGGAAAATGTTGTTTTCAAATGAATCCACTATACCAGGGCAATAAGGTAACCAAGCAAAGCATTGGCTCCAAGTAAATCTAAAACAAAAGATTTTCCCAAAGGAAAGCATTGTTTCCAAAGGAATCTACTACATAATATACAAGGATTTTCCCAAGGAAAACATTATTTACAAAGGAATTTTCCAAAATGGTGTGAAAAAAAAGATAACCAAGGAAAGCATTGTCTCCAAGGAAATCCAAAAAAATAAAAGGATTGCCCCAAGGAAAACATCATTTTCAGATGAATATGCTTAAACCATTAAAAAATATTTCCCTTAGGAAAACATTGTTTCTAAAGGAATCTACTATATAATACATAAGGAGGTCACGTATATTCCCCCTCCTTAAGATGACAACATAGAACTATGATGAACAACTTAAGTAAAAGAAGAAAAAGTATACCCACATTTATCACCAAGGGTGTATTCTTTAGGAAACAATGTACATACAACCTTAGACAAAGATGCATAACTCATTGCAATCCAAGGAAGAGACAAGTATGTAAAAGATATCTTGCAACAAGTGTAAAGAGATCCCTAGGAGGAAGAGATATTTGTTCCAACAGATGTACCCTCAAAAGAAGATCTTGAGCACAAATATCATCTTTGACCAAAAGAGGGGAAGGATAAAAAGAATTCACCTTTATCCCCCTATTTGTAGGTAAAAAAGGGATTCTTGATCAAGGATGACACAATTTAAGCCCCCAAGTAAGGGAATTTGTTTATAATGGACATGCAATTGCAAAACAAGGGGTTGTGGTCAAGGATACACATCTCTTGCATAAGAGAGAATCTCTAAATAAACTAAAAATTCCATGTAAGAAATGATGTTACATAATAAATAAACACCACTCCACTAAGGAAAGTGGATCCTTAGAAAGGAAGAGGGATCGAAAAAGGAAACCTTGCCCCCAAGGAAAAAGAAAATTGAAAGGACAACACATTATGTACCCTAAGTGATAGATATTTTATAGTAGGTATACACTTCCAAGCAATGAAAAAGGATCTATGATTGGTGGTTTGCTATACTTTATATCTTCAAGACCAAATATTATGTATGCACTCTACTTAGCTACTAGATTTCAAGCCAATAAAAGATAATCTCATGGAGTGGCAGAGAAAATGATATTTTTATTATTCAAATTTGATAATGCATAAGAACACAAGTGTCTTAATATTTCAAAGAATTCGATGATGCATTCAAAGACAAAACACATATCTATATGGTACCACTTCTTGAGTGAGAAAGTTTCTGAGAAGGAAGGAAATTTGTAAAAAAATGTCTACTAAGGAACAAATTATAGATGTTTCCACTAAATATATAGCTAAGGATACATTTGAGTATCTTAGATAGAAGTTGGGGGTTATCACCCCTCCTTTTTAAAACTAGATGCATAAATGTGGAGTGCATATTTCCAAAGGGAGAACACTTGTATATCCTGTGTTTCTTGGATTGATTCTATGACTATTCTTAGGGGATTAGTGTAGGTAGAAGTTTAAACAAATTTGGTTTCCATAAAAAGGGGATTTTTAGAGAAAAAAAAATGAGGTTGTTTCTTGAAGAATAAAAGGGAAAGAAAGTTTTGCACCCTTTTTCCTTGATGTCAAAGGGGGAGAAGAAAGTTCAAAAAAGTTTGTTTAATCTTACTTGTAATTAGTGTTTCCATCAATGAAAAATGGGGACATTGTTAGAATTATGTTATGTGTTGTCATTGATTTCATCCTCTAGTATGGCATTGATGTCATCTTACTGAGGTTGGAGAGTTGTTGAGGATGTGACATTGATTGACGAAGAAGATTTATAATACTATTGACTACTAAATGATTGATGAAGAATATTTGAAAGACTATTTACTATTGAATGATTGGTGAAGAAAATTTGAAGTATGATGATTGATGCTTAGCATTGAGTGTTTGGAGGCTTTGATGATTATACTAAGATAGTTCAATGTATATCCAGAAGATAGAAGTATGACTAGCTAAGTTTATAGGAAGACGAATTGAATACCATATGAGATAATGTTTTTCATTCCACCACATAATATGATGATGGATTTAAGTTTGGTTATAATGGCTATGTATTGTGAATATTGCATTATCATGTTTTCAAGTCCCCAACTGATCATTTGACAAATATATGATGTGTTGTTCGACTGATTGTAAGGCTAGTTGTCAAGAAGGATTGGACAGGTACAAAGAATGCTTTGCATTGCTCCACATTAGAATTTCAGGGTAAGTGATTTGGTGGAAATGGTCAGATAGTTCATGCAATATTTTAGTTTAGATATCTTTTGATGGTTTGCTCTACAGGTGAAAATTTATTGTTACAAGTAATACATTGTTGTCTATGTTGGCTCCTGGTCAACTCAACTATTTTCAATAACTATATTTGAGTATTATTGGTTTGGATATAGGTTGATGAAAGAGTAAATAGGCTTATGATTATTTTACTATGGTGTGTCATGATTCAGAGGGCACTATATGTTTTGGAGATTATTTTTGGGCCAACAAGTCACTTGTTTTCAATGTTTTTTCTATAAGTTGCCTTTGGGACTAGCTTTGGAGAATGTGACGATGCATGTGTCTGAATCATATTGTTTGAGGAAGACATTTTTTTATGGTTTTAGGTCCCCTTTTATGTCCTAGGGTGGACCAAATTAAGTATTTGTGCTCAAGATGGCTGACTTTGTGTTGATAATGCTTATATTTTTATGGTCGACCTTGTTGATGTTTTCAATAGAAAAATTGCTATATATATGAGTGGAAATGTATGAGTTGGGTAAGAGAGTGTGTAAGGTGATTGAAAAGTTTGTGCGGATCAAGTATGAAGGAAAAACTATGTGTGTAAAGTAAAACAAAAGTATAAATTGTTGAATCTGATAGAGAGGTCACTAAAGTAGATCAGGAGATCCTATTTTTTTTTTCACTGTGTTTTCTAGAAGGCAATGTGCTCTTTTAGAATTTTTTTGGAGATCTATATTTATTTGTTTAAATTCTCTTGAGGTTAGTTAGACCCTTATAAGTGTGCCTAAAATAGAAAGGATAGTGAGTTCCTTGGCTTCTATCCTAAAAATTGTAATCAAATACTTTCATATAGTGAGGGTATTTGTCACCATCATTTTTACCATCTTAGGGTTTCCATATAAATTTGGCGTTCATGTGTATGTATACTGCTATATCTTGTGTTCATGGTTAGTTAGATTAATAAATAGTTACTAAGAATTGTGGTAGAAATGTTAAGAGTTTTTATTTGTGCTAATTCACCACCCCTCTCAACACCCAGTGGTGTTCAACATTTGTAATTTCAAATTAGACCAACACAAAGAAGGTTTTCATGCTCCCACAATGTATTGTTAGCTAATGTGAATTTGGGCCCTATTTATCAGGGCATAGTTGTCGGACGAGCGAACCTATCTTGGGTCAATGTTTCCCTAGGAGACCCTGTCTTGGGACAAGGACACCATAGGTGGCCTTGACCTCCTGAATTAGGTAGCATCAAGGATAGAAGTCCTAATTATAGTGGAGATGTCTATCTTTGAGCCAAAATGAGAAGAATCAATAATGATTGAGCATGGGATGACAAAAATGCTAAAATGAGGCCTAGGTGAGTGGAGAGAGATATGTAGGGAGGGAAGGAGGGATGGATATAGGTAAAGAGGGTGGGTGAGAGAGAGTGAACTAGGTGGAGAGATATATCATAAAAAGGTAGGTAGTGATCTAGAGGTAATAATTTAAGAGTAGATAGGGAAGGATGCAGGAGGACCTAGAGAGGGATAGATAGGTTTAACTTAGAGTGAGAACTCAGGAGGGATATAAGGTATAGAGCTAGAGAGAGGGATAGGTAGGAAATGATAATTATATCTTCTAAAGATAAATAGATATTTAGATAAAGGGAGATAGACATATTAAGAGAGATAGAGAAGTAGATATCTAGATAGAGGGAGACCTACATATTAAGAGAGACAGAAAGGTAGAGATCTATAATGTTGGACAAAAATAGGATAAAAACAATAGCCCAAAGAGATATGGTTGTAATCCATAATAGATATATTAGGATGAAATAGATATCACCCTGGGGTTACATTCCTAGTAGGAGATATAAGTATAGCTATGACATCTAGTCACTAGGTGATAGTGTATGATATGATAATGCTAGTTGAGACTAAGATGAATAAAATAAAGCAAGATAAAATAAAATGGAGATATAAGGAATCTATATGAATCACGATATATGAATACAAAGAGATACATTTATATTCCAATATTGTGTTAAGTATGTATCCTTATGATTGAGTAGCTAGAATAGATCTAGAACATCTACGATTGCTACCTTAAAAGGATTGGGTCCAAGGTTAAAAACTACAAATAACAGATATCTATTGGGAATAGAGCCCCAATTTGTCTCCTTCATATATCTTTCTAACACTGGTTCCATTGTCTAGACCTTGATTAGGTTCTGTTGAGGTTTTCCAAAGAAAAAGGTTCATATTTTCATCAATATTGGATCAAGAACAACATAGAGATGCTAAAAATTGATTGAATCTCTATCTCCTTGACGTGCACACTATGAGAGGGGGTCATGCTCCAAGTGGATGGGAAATGGAAAGGGGAAAGTGTTAAAAAAATAATGAATATATGTGACTATTGAATAACCTAATAAAATCACCACCATGGTATACAATGTAAGGGTTACACAATACTAAAGGATGGAGCACCCATGGCAAGAGGAGATAACAAGAACTCAATAGAAATTAAGCAGAAATAAAAAAAGACAAGACGGATAGTCTTAACGAAGAAGAAATAAGGTTAAGATAAACTATGAAAAGATAAGAGAGATAAAGAATAAGAGATAAGTGCACCATTATGGGTGTCGTTGAGCGCGTTGTTGTGGGTGTTGCTACAATAAGAGGAAATATGAATAGAATTGGAAAGAAAAATACCCTAGAAGACCTAAATTAATAATTTGAGGAAATGCATGAAATCGTTAGTGACTTACAAACAACACTAGAAAATATGAAGAAAGGAGGAGATTGTCATAAGGGACAAGTAGTAGCACTATGGCTCCTGTCCTACCACAATTTCTTGAGAAATACTTCACTAATATCATATTTTAGATATATGATGAATTCATGGAGATTCTAAAAGCTCCAAAGAAATCCCCATTACTCATTTATGAGTATTTAGAGGATTGGTTAACGTAAGTGTAAGGATATTAAGAAAAGATGAAGATAATTGAAGAATTAATGAAGAGGCACGACCAGTAATATGTATTTAACAAATATAGGAGTCAAAAGAAACTTTGAAATAAAAAAACCCCCATACTAGGACCCATCCCTAACCAAATACAAAAGTAGGAGAATTGTGATAGAAAAGGCACAAGAAGGACAAGATAAGAGAAGATTGAGTACAAATTGGAGAAAGTAGTGAACATGCACCTCCTTTAAGTAAAATGTTAGGAGAATATTACTTTGACATTAGACTAGAGAGATATAAGGTTACAAAAAATAAGCCCTAGAATAATAGTAAAGGAAAGAAGGTACAAAACCCTAAAATAAAAAAGAAACCAACTAAGAAACAACAATTTGTCAACTACTCTAGAAAAAATCTTAAAAATATGGACATAACCATCAAGATCCAAAACTTTCTAATAGAAACTAATGATGTTGCACTATTTTCTTTTGGAATCTATTTGGGAAAGAATTGATAGACATACTAATAAATATGGATTGTTGGACCTTGGGAAATCACTAAGCGATGATGAATTGGAATGATATTTAAGAAACTACCCACAACACCAAGGTAAATGGAATGAAGCAAAATAAAAGTTTACACTAAACTTTGGTACACCAAAATTCCCCTCAAAAAGTCTTACCAAAATGTGAAATCTAATCCGAGGCACATCATCTATCAAAGAATATGACATTAAATTAAAGGAATGGGAAGAAAATTTGACAAAGAAGAAGAATATAGAATAGATAATATTTGGACTAAATTGGGATATCCAAGATAGAATTAGATGGAAGGGATTTTAAGACATTTACATACCTACTTATATTAGCCTACAAGCACAAACTTGGAGAAATCCAAAAAAATATATAAATAAATAATTACCGGAAGCCTACAAAAAGAAATAAGAAGACTAGAAATTCAACAAGAAATAAGACCATCATAACCACAACAAATATGGTGGAACTAATACCGCAGGGAAGTGTACCTCCAAAATGATTATCATAAGGATTAGGTAGAAAAAATAATTGTACCAACTAGAATAATGAAACCAAATTCACTATACTATGCCCATTGTAAAAAATGGGACCTACACTCTAATGAGGACTACCTTGGAAACATAGCTCTAGTCTCAAATGGAGGAAATAGCTATTCAAATAGCTACTATATTCAAGAGGAAAGAGATGACATTGACTATACTATTCCCCCTTAGTAGGACCAACTGAAATGCCCAGGTACAAAATAACAAAAGATACCAGGAGGTCAATGGGAACCCTAAATTCATAATGATCAAGGTAGAGTTTGAGGTAACATGAGAAGAGAAGAGGCTACATATTTTAATTGTGGAAGGTTAGGCCACCATGAAATTGAATGTTGGTTAGAAAAGAGAATCAAATGCACATTTTGTGGAGGAAAAAAACCATACCATATTCACTTGTAAAGAAACCAAATAATTATACAAGGATATTGATAAGACTTCCTAAAGTGATTAACTATAGAGGGCAACCTGAGTAATCTAGAGAGTCTCATCAAAAGGAATCAGAACATGCCATAAAATGGATGTATGGACCTTAGACACTTCACAAGGAGATTATTTTGAAGAAGAAATGACAATACAAAGGAAGAAAATAAAACTGGTGAACAAAAAGAAAGCACAAGTAATCACAAGACATGGCATAGATACTGGGAGAAATAAAAAGAAATCTAGTAGTGGAAGGATTTGAGGACTACTGCAGTCCAAAGGAAATTGAAGAAATAGAAGAAGAGGAGGAACCTTCCTTGTTTCAACTAGATAAGAGACAACATGACAAGGTTGTAGAAGAAGCCAAAAGATTAATTAAGCAACAACTATATAAGAAAGTCACCTATTTTATAGAGCAAGAGGTCTAGACCTTAAAGGAGTTGATAATTATCCTATGAAATAATGACTTGATTGTTAATTTGAAATAGTTAGGGAAATGTTGGGATAAAATGACACAAGTAAATTAGTTGTCAGAAGACAATAATTTGAAGAATGACCCTCTAATAATTAATGTTCAACTCAATGACCACAAAATGAAATACATAATGGTAGATCTCAAAGTAGATTTGAATATATTATCTACTACCACATTGGAAAATTTTGGCAGACCCAAATTAGTAAAAACACCCATGAACGTATCTCTAGCAGATGGATCCAAAATGAGGACAATGGGAACTTGGAATCTGAATGTAGAAGTAAATGAAATGAATCAAGCAATATGTTGACTTTGACACAGTACAAATGAATGAACCTTTTAATACATTCAGGTTTCTACTTGGTCTAAAGTGGTTTGTATATGCAAACATTATAATTAACTTAGAATAGAATTTTCTTTTTCTAACAACAAACGAATAGTACATATCCCATTACAAATTAAAGATTAATCATTTGAAGAACCACTACAGAAAAAGGCCCACCAAACCAATATGCCACCTATTTAATCATCTTCATACCTTGTACAAATTACGGAGGGTATGAATGATCAATGATAACATTAATACCACCCCTACAAAATTAGAAGGAACACTGGAGACAAAGAACACTAGATAGAGCATTTCTCACATAAAATTACCATGATTCACTAATGCAGGGGATATTATGGACTACATTAAAATCATGGAGAGGACCTTTCCATTGTAATAAGTATGAGAAAATTCACTTTAGGACACACTAATATACATTATTGCTTGTTGGTAGATAGCCTATAAGTATAAAATTCCATATTGGTCTACTTTCACGATCCTTATTAGAGCCCAGTACAAACAACATGAAAAAGAGTATTTGGATATCCCAAAATATGAAGGAACAATCACCAAATAGGTTCATCTTTATAATCATGTATTCACTTGGATTCAAATTAAGGAATTTGACTTCTACCTATATATACAACTCTTTTATTAAACCCACAAACCAATGGCCCAAACCTGGCATATTAATCAAGAAGGATTAGCAGAAGAAAAATAGTGGAGTATAGTTTTCTCATATTTTAATCATACATTCTCCTTTTAGGATGATAATGAATAGATTTAGAACATACTCCTAAAGGGTAAATAAATCATCTTCAAACCGATAACAGAAAGCATCTGTCTAGAACCCAACCCACCATTCTGGAGTGAAGTAGTTTCTAAGCTAGTTGATTGGTTGGACAGACAAGCATGAACAATACAAACTAGATGAGCCACTATAAAATCCATACACAATAAGAGAAATTTGACCCAAAGATAAATATTGAGATAGGAGAGCGAGGACGAGAGATTGAACTTCAAAAGGAATTTGGAATACACTATTACAAAATCCATATAGAAGAAGAGGAAGTCAACCCAAAAAAATATTGAGATAGGAGAATGAGAAAGGGAGATTGAATTTCAAAAGAAATTTGGAATATATTATTACAAAAAAAACTCTTAAACTCTAGGAGGAAAACATTGCCAAGTCAAATAACCCAAAAATTGCCAAAATTGGAAACTATTGGGATGAGGATATTGTGGGAACCATCACCAAACTTCAAATAGAATACAAAGGACTATTTCCTGAGACATTCATATAAATTAAGGGAATCAAAATATAAGTAGTGACCATTGAGATATGGTTAAAGGAAGGAGCCAAAATAATCTAGAAGCAACCATATTAGTTGAACATAAACATGAAGAAGATAGTTAAGACTAAACTTGATAAAATGTTGGCGGATGGAATAATCAAACTAGTAGAATATTTTGAATGGATAAGCTAATGCTAATTCAAAATAAAAAAAATATAGGAGAGATCTGAGTGTGCATAGACTTCTGAGAGCTAAATAAACTTTACCTCCATTGTCCATTTCCCACACCTTTCATAGAGGAAATATTGAAATTAGTAGTAGGAAGGGAAATTTATGTCTTTACAGATGAATTTTCTAGATATCATTATGTCTACATAAGATAATAATACCAACCCAAAACCATAATTTCCACTGAATGGGGCTCATTTAGGTACACACTAATGCCTTTTGGACTTAAGAATGTCCCAATAGTATTCAGTCACATTATGGTAAATACGTCCAAAGATTTTATTAATGACTTTCTGGAGGTATACTTAGATGATTAGACAATGTATGGATTAGTCAAAAACCATGTACAAGTACTCCCAACAATGCTATAAAAGTGAAAAAGTATGAAAATTTCTCTAAACCTAAAGAAGTGCATTTTTACAGTCCCATTTGGAACACTGCTAGGGCATATAATTTGTAATGACTAATGGTAGACCCAATGAAAATACCACTCATCATGAATTTTCCACATACCAAGATACTAGTTGAGGTAAAAAAATTCCTTGGAAACACCACCTACCATAGGAAATTCATCAAAGGTTATGCCACAATACTAGTTCCATTAGAAGAAATGCTAAAAATAAAAAACCCAATTGAATGGAATCGAGAATGCTAACAATCCTTTGACACACTTAATAAGAAGATAATAGAAGCACCTATCTTAATCTTTCCAAATTGGATAGTAATATTTCATGTCCATGCAGATGCTTCTAGATTAGCAATATGCATTATAATAGCCCAACCAAGAGGAAACAAGGATCGTTTAGTAGCCTTTGTTAGTAGAAATTATCTAAAGAAGAAAGAAACTACACCTCTATAAAAGAGAAGTCTTGGCTATAGTATACATCTTGCATAAGTTTAGACACTAATCACTATCTACTCCCTTAAATTTATACATGGATCGTGAACCTCTAAAATTTAGTCTGAACAAACTAGTGATACAAGGGCAAATATGTAGATTGCCCTTACTATTCTAGTAATTCAACCTTAATATAATGGTCAAACCTAGAAGAAATAATCAAGTACTAGATTATCTATATAGAATTGATATTAGAGAAGATTCAAAAGATGTGGAGGATGAATAATTACTAGAGACACATTTGTTCTAGGTCACAATAGTACCGAAAGAATTTCACGGTGTAGTATAACTCCTTTCAACTCAAGGCATATCCACAAGTCATGTGCCCAAATGATAAACAACTAATGTTGAGAAAATCCCTACCTTTTACATTAATTAATAGAACCTTATAAAAAAGAGGAAAGGATGACGTCTTGCAGAGAGTGTTTTACATAGAATGAAAAGGAAAACATATTATAGGAAGCACCCAAATGTATAATAGGACATTTACAATGGGGATTCTACGGTCTGCAAAATCCTATTTTTTGAACTTTGGCAACCAATCATTTATAAGGAATACAAGAAATATACCTGACAATGTAATATTTTCCAAAGAATAGGACAAACTACAACCCAAGATGAAATGCCCCTAGAACTATTCCTTGGACAATCCATTTGAAAAATGGGCTACAAATTTTATTGGACCAATCAACCCACCAACCAAAGCATCAAAAGAAAGAATCATAAATTTTGGAATTGATTACTTAACTAAGTGAGAAGCCAAACCAATCAAAGACTGCACGACATACACAACAACCAAATTCCTCTACTAAAATATACTTATCAAATTTGGTTGTCTCCATAGCATAACAATCGATCAAGGGAAGCACTTTGTCAACAAGACCATCAAATAACTTGTTACAAACTTTCTAATTAATCATAACCAAAGTAATCCACATCATCCACAAGCCAATGGGGCCAATGGAGCATTAAAAAAAAATTAGGAACCACCTTAACCAAAATGTGCAATTCGAACCAAACAGACTAGGGCATAAAAATATTTGTGTAGTACTTTGGGATTACTAAACCACTTACAAGAGAGCCACTACATGCTCACCTTTTGAGCTTATCTATGGCCTCAAATCTACATTACTAATAAACTTTGTTATCAACAACCTCTAAACAAAAATTACTCTTTGACTTAAGTAGAAAAGAATATATATATATATATATATAT
>MU226193.1:1971759-1983125 GCA_018584345.1 Thuja plicata
CAAGACATTAAATCGGTTAATGTATTGTATTGTCATTGATGTCAACTTGATATGGTTTGATTGTTCATACACATAATATCACAACCTTGAAGATCTGAAGAGACAAAGTTTATGTTGTCGGTAAAATATAAAGTATGTATACACCGAGTGACAGTGAACACTGAGCAGTTCGTGCAGTGTATACCGAGCAAGTGTATACCAAGCACCGCAATAATTGGATTTAATGGCTGAGCATAATTGAAGATGATGACCGAGCATAAGTGGAGTTAAAGAACGACAAAATTGCTTAGCTGATAGAGCTACAATTAAGGGATTGACTGATTGATTGCTTTTATTTTAATGACCAGTTAAACTAAAGCAAGGAAGAAGATTTAAAGAACATTTTATTCACAGCTATCAAAGAGAAATTTACAGAATAAAACTAAAGGAGAACTTTACGTGATAAAGCAACGCATGGCGAGTTTTATGGATCAAGAACAGATCTACGACAAAAATAAGGAGACTGAGCGGCTAATCATGTCTATATAAAGAGACGAGGAATTCATTATCAAAAAGAGGAATGTTGAGTATAATTTGTGTGAAGATAGAATTCCTCATGCAGATATGATCATACAGGTTGAAGAACATAGCCAAGGAATTCTGCAGACAGCAAGAAATAGAGGACAAAGCATTCACCAAGAAGAAGAAAGAAAGAAAGCAAAGGAACTGAAGTGTATATTGATCAGAGAGGTATTATAGAACTAGAATTAGATCTGAATATTTGCAAATCAAATTTGTATTTTGAACAGATCATTTACTATATCAGTTTAACCTTTGATTCAGAAAATCTCTTAACCGAGTGGGATTTAATAGTCCTTATTGTATTGAGATACTCAAGAGGATCAAAAGGTTTTCTTGTTGACAACATAGTGAGTGCTAGGTCAAAAGATAAACTGTTGGTTTTAAATCCTCTAACAAGGTCGCACTTAACAGTGTGTATTATAAACTTTAACAGGGTTGGCTACTCACAGAGCTCATTTTAGAAGAGTGAAAATATTTTGGGTTACCGGTCCCAGGTGGTTTTTCCCATATTGGGTTTCCATGTTAAAATCTGTGTCAAATGTGTATATGTTTCATTGCATTGATATTATGTTTTACACATTATTGAAACTGGATTGGTTAGTTAACACTAAGTTTATTTGCTGCTACTCGGTAAAGTCCAGAAAAGATAAACAATATATCTTACCGAGCAGTTTATATTTGTTAAGATTATTTATGGCATACATCTTGATGAAATTGGGACTATAAGATAATTGAAGGTATTATATTTGTGAGATAAATTTTTGGTTGGATCTTTTGGAATCATTGTTAAGGCCACTGATTCACCCCACTCTCAGTTATTCTAACAATATTAAGTTTTTTAGAACATAGGTTTTTCATTGAACATCAAATTCTCTATTCTACATATGTGAAAAATAGTAAATTACTAAAAAAATTCTGAGAATTATCTACAAGCTAGGGATTGATGTCCTTGTTCCAACAAAGAATTTTGATACACACAAAACCATTTATGTGTGAAATCATACACCTATATTTAAACTATAATAATTTTGACTTTAAAACTTAATTAACAAAATATTCAACAAAATGTTATGAAACCAAATATAAGCATTAGATATCAGGGCCACAGGTCTAAATTTGAAAGAATCATAATTGTATCCTCTATAGAAAAAAGTTATGTTGGACATCATACACATAAAAACATGTTTCTTATTATTAAAAACTAGTTACCAAAGGATACCCCAAAAAAGTTACATTTTTTTAAAAATACATTTAGAAACTAAAGATAAAATCTCACAAATCACTAGTTCGCATCATCTTCAAATTCCTAATGGTTTAGCTGTTGTAGGTGCCAGAAAGTGAAGATTTAGTTCAAAGAGTTGATTTCAATGTCAAAATTGCCAAAAAGTGCAACCCCCCAAAAATAAAAGAACACCATAAGCTCTTAACTTTTTTATGTCCCTCCCACATCTTAACATTTGTGATCAAACATAAAGACGATTAATTTTTTTTCCCTAGAGGAAAGAAATGCTAGATAATTGGTCTCGTAGTTGGTTGGATAATTGCTTAAATAATGAAGTTAAAAAACCTGAAAACTATGCCTTCTATTAGAAATTCAATTTAGTTTAAGATGAATTATCATCCCTCTATAACTAATACAATAAAAAACTTTAGGATTATTTAAAAATTTTCAAATAAGAAACTTTAGGATTATTTAAAAAATTTCAAGTAAGTAAATAATAATCCTTGAGGATCTACCTACCTTCATTTTGTTGCTTTAGGATTAAGTAAGATAGTTGTAGTTTTTAGGGAGTTGAAGTAGTTAGTAGTTTCAAAACCTTTATAAAGCTAATTGTACGCAATATGATATATTTTTTTTGTGTTGAAGATGATATTTGACTTATTGGTGTGTTGGAACCTTTGGTTCTCCTTTGTGTCATTTTCTCAATTTGATATTAGAGCAAGTTTCTCCTACCTCTTTTTTTTTGCCTTCCATTGAATTGTTCTTCCTTCTTTAAATCATAGTGAAGATAGTTTTATCCATTTTACTTTTTTTTTTTTTTGTATTTTGTATTTTGCAAACAACTTTATAGTGCATACTACTTACAAATTTGTCAAAATTCATCATTCATCTACATTTAGTTTCTATTCTCTTCCCATATTGCTCACTCCTTTAATTGTTTTCACTCCATTTTGTTCATTTGTTTTCATGCTTGAAAAAAAGGTGGGGGTGGAGGGGTCAATATATTTTAAAATATTTCTATAATGACCAAAGTAGTTAGATGCATTATTGATGAAATTAAACATCTAAGGAGACTTGAGTTCTTTCATTGAAGGGGACAACCGTGAACCAAGTGGTGCATTTAGTCACAACTTAGAAGACGAGAGACAATGATCAACTAAAGCTAATTGGCTCTCAAAACAATAGTAGAATAAATTTCTTATATCAACACTAAAAGAAACATTCATAAATACTTAGTGTATGATATAAAAAATGAGGTAATAAATAAATTAATATATTAATGCTAGTTTATTAGATGTTTGTTAGTTGTAAGATAACCTAAATAATTAGTAAGTAAAAAGACTTTATAAAATCAATTAAATGTAACAATAAATTCTCTTTTATATCACAATTTCAATAGATTTTATTCTAATCCAATGATAAAATATACAACATTAGTTTAAAACTACTTGTTAAGCACTCAATTGCAATATACCCTTTAAGCTGTCAAATATGTAGAAATAACAATAAATAATAGTCCTTTGTGAAAATACAAATATAGAAAATAACTTCTATATTAGAAACTGCAAGGAAGTCTTCCAAAACAACTTTTGACAAAATCTAATTATATCATATTCCAACACAGGGACCCCACCAAGCTATCCATCTTTATTCTTATTTTAAATAATATTAAAAACAAAGAAGTTCAAACCAATTTTTGTTCAATTTTGAATGCTGAAAATGAAAAGGTGTACCTTACGTGTGGACCTTTTTTTATTCCAACACGTATTTAATTTTCCAATTATTTCTTTTCTGTTTAAATAGGACACGGTCATAATAGGTAATGTTGTACCCTAAATGTGACCGACGAAGATTCAAATCTAAAGTTTGAAGAATATTTATATTATTAAAAATTATTTATTGAAATTGATTTTGAATTTTTTTTTAATGGATTTGAATAATCTATATTATCAAAAATATCTATTAAAATTGATTTGAAAATTATTTCATAGATTATAATTATTTATTGAACCTTTTCAAAATTGAAATCTAAAATTTGAAAAAAATATCTATTTAATAGAAGAATTAGTATGGAAAAGAAGTTTGAAAACAAATTACTTTGGTATTTCTTGATTCCTTAGACAATATAACGTCCAAATTCCTTCATTCATTCTTTCAAATTCTATAGGGGTCCCTCTTGATCTCTTAGAGGACAAGTCATTAAAATTCTTTCATTCATTTGTTTCTAGGAGAGTTAGGTGCCTCCATAAGAAATACTATAACTATCTGTAAGTTCAAAAATAAATGACTATATGATAGACTATAAAAACAAATCTTTCTTCTCCTCTCCTTCCTTTCTTTTTTCAACAATAATAAATTTGAATCTTGATACATAATAATAATAGAAAAACACATATTCTTTTTTTCAACAATAATAAATTTAAATCTTGATACATAATAATAATAATAGAAAAACACATACCATATGAAGAGGGTGTCTCTTAATTTCTTAGGCAACACATTAAAATTTCTTCATTCATTCTTTCAAATTTTAAAGAGAGTAAGCTATGTAGACCTCCTTTCTAGTATAGTTATCCCATGTCCCATGCAGCTGCTTAAGAGCCAAATCTGCTTAATTTTAAGCAGCACTGTAGAAAAAATAGGAAAAAATGACACCTGGCATTACCATTTCTATTTACAAGCACCTTAAAAACAAGAAGTACTATAACCATAATGATCAGATAATCTATAAAAACAAATTTTTCCTTTCCTTTGTTTTTTCAACAATTAAAAATTTGAATCTAGATACATAATTAAAAAAAAAATGCATACCATCTACAAAGAATGTCTCTTGAAAATTTCTTCATTCATTGTTTCAAATTCATAACGAGATAAGGTATGTAGGCCTAGTTTCTAACATAATTAAGTGTCTCAAAAATAAATACTATAACCATCTATAAATCCAAGAAGAAATAGTATAACCATCTATAAATCCAAAAATAAATATTTACAAAAATAAATGACAGATATAATAAACTATAAAAATAGGTCTTTTCCTTTCCTTTTTCAACAATAAAAAATTTAAATTTTAGATACATATTAATAATAAAATAACACATACCATCGCTGTTATCTACTATACTAATTAAATTACAATCCTTTATTATTATTATTATGTTTTAAAACTTTGGTTGTAACGGCCAAACGGCTATCAAATTTAAGCAGAGGAGTGTAGCGGCAATTTCTTTGTTCTGTCATTTCCTGTCATTTGCCCCCCTTAACGCTGGCACGCGTTGACGGCAATTAAATCCCTTGGTAAGCGTCCATTTTTATTCCTCTCCCTTCTTCTGCGGATTTTTTTCTATCTGCTGATTAATTTTCCAAGAGCAAGAAGTTTCTTGCTTTCTGTTGAATTCGCGAGGTTTGAACCAGGAGCCTTCTTCCAGGTTAGTACTGTTGTTCTCCAGAGGCCCTTCAGAACCATTGATCTGCTTTCCTGTTAATTGACGTGAACCTGATTGTTTTGTCAACCATCGGAGGATTATTTTGCCTTGTTGAACTGAATTGTCCAAGGATATTTTTTGTTTTCATCGTTTATTAATTGAAGCAAAATCGGCCGTTTGCTTGGCATCAGAAATTTCAATATACTGTTGATTTAGGTATTCTATGTAGTTCGGCTTCTATCAATTGCTGTGAAATTGGTCGTTTGTCTGCTCTTAGAGGCGTTTTTGCGATATTGAAGTGCGTTTTTTCATTGCCTAGGTTTACTCAGTCTTTTGTCTTCTGTTAATTGACGCGAAAGTGGCCTTTTAGTCTGCCATCAGAGGATCCTTTGCGATGTTAAATGAAACGTTTTTCAATGCCAACGTTTCATTTGTCTTTCCTCTTCTATTGATGGAACAAAATTGGCCATTTGTCTACCATCGAGAATTGTATCATTTTAATATATTTTTTGCATTGTGAAGTGAATTACCTATGAATATCTAGGTTTACGTTGTCTTTCATCTTCTGTTTGTTGACACGAAATTGTTCATTTGGCATAAACTGTCAGATTTTGTATTTCGTTAGAATTTTTATTTTACTTTTCCACCTTCTTTCAATTGATGCAAAATTAGCTTGTCTGTATGCCATCAGACGATTTTCTTATACTCGCAAAGTGGATTCTCCCTAAACACCTTGGTATACTGTAATAAGCGTGGCATCTTGAAGTGAATTCACGTTTAATTTTGGTGTAATCTTTCTTGGTCCTTAAGTTTTCATGGGTGGCAATAACATGGTCGCCGAAGCAAATAAATTTGTTGCAAAAATATATTCGTTAGAGATTTGTCAAATGTTCTAGTCTTTTAAATGGTTTGCTGGTAGAAATTTCAGTGGCTATGGATGGAAGAGATTGTTTTATGGCTTCTATGATTTATTTTATCATTGGTCTGTTTGAGTCTTTTGTCATCAAATTACATTATTTGTGGCTGAGTTTGTAAGAAATTGTAAGTAAATTTTAAATGGAGCCCCTAGGGCTTTAACCTCTGAGAAAATCCTTAATCGTGCTATATTTATTTCTGAAACTATGAGCTTGTGCACAAAAACAATACTTTAAGAAAATGGCCGAAGTGTATCAAAATTCTGGAAAGATAAGACTATTAAATATTTTTCCTTATCTTTTTCAGTTTTTTAGAAGTTTGATTTTAAAGTTTTGCATTGCTCTTTATCCCCCTTTTAGCAATAAAGAAATAAAGGAATTCAATCATATTTGCTAGGAAATTCCATTATAGGATGTATGCCACGTACTTGCCCCCTTACCTACAATATCTGGTGATTACTCTTACTGTCTTACATGTAAAATAGCCACCTCCTTATTTGTTCACATGTACCCTAATTTGGTTGGCGTCCCTGTTCCCACGACCATATTAGTACCCTTGCATCCCCTGGTAACTATGAATTTAACTTTCTGTATTTTTATTGGTTCAATTTTCTATTTTGATAATGTACAATGATCCACAGGGATGTATCCGCATCCCAAAAATTGGCATCCCCATTCCACACTGTGTTTCCATGAAGGCAGGATCACAGGGGATGTGCCCTAGCTGTCCCCAATTTTTCCCAAAAATCTGAAATGTAAATATAAACATGCATAATCTTTTGTGCCTGCTGCCAGTGAGGTTTTAACTTTCTATTTTTTCTTATTCTCAGCAGCTTGAACTTGAAGAGACTCACAATTTCAGACTCTGAATTCTGTAGCATTCGCACAGTGTTCTAGCAGTAACTGTTATAATAAAATATGCTTCTGTCATAACACAGTTATTGCTGCTATACTGATCTCGTGATATATTTATGGCTTAATTTTGATGTCATGCATAGTTAAATTTGTAAAAATTTGAGTATCTCTATAAGTGTGTCTGTGTGTATACTTAAAAATTCCTATATCTATCTAACTATATGTACTGTCGTCCCTCTGCCATCCCCATGAATGACCCCTGGACTGCCATCCCTGAAACACTGTGGAACATAGATAATATTAGATGATTTGATAACCATAATAAATATTTTTTTCAGAGTTATTGAAGCTTTTCATATTGATCTTGTCCATTTATATGTGCATGGCATGCATATATATGTAAAATAGCATATATATTATAGCGTTGGGGGAAAAAGCCAGATGAATGAACATATGAGACTTCTCGCAAATACTTTTTTCCTAATATTAGATATAAAACTGTTTGCAACTGGTTTGTATGTCACATTTAGAATTAGGCATATGTTCTGTTCACATAATGGAATTTTTCGGAATCTGCATAACACACGCTGCTAGGTATAGAGAGATTTTCTGGTCATGTTTATGTAGATTAGGTATAGAGAGATTTTCTGGTCATGTTTATGTGGATTGGGGCTTAATACTAGAATGATATAATTTTCTGCATTAAAGATTTGTTTATAATAAATGTGGTAATCAGTATCATGATAATTCCTCTTTGTGTTATAGGATGCATCAACTAATTTACAGTTTTTGATATGCTTCACAAACATGTGTCTAATACAAGCAAAAATGGGCAGGAAAAGCAAAATGCGTCGTTGGCTTTGTTGTGCTTGTTCAGTCGATGATGCTCCTGAACAGCCTGAGAATCAATACTTATATGCGACAAAGCCCTTCCCAAATGGTATGCTATTATACTGTGCATCTCTTTCACAACCAATTATCAGATGTATGTTTAGATTTTTTCTTTATTATGATGTCATAAAGTAGTTTATGTATTAATACTTGTGATGTATAGCAATTTTAAACTTTTGTATATTTTCTTGCAGAGAGGGATCATATCTTTTTTAGTTTGTTTGGCTTGAAATTGTCACCTTTTTGCCTCGTCAAAAGAATCTGAATAAGCTAGTAAAGGCTTATTTACATTTGAAATCATTTTTTTTGGATTACAATAAGCAGAAAACAGCAGTGTTGCCCAGAAACGCATTTCCACCTTAAATGCACAAGCACCGGAAACGGAAATGGTTTGGGGACGAGGAAACGGCCAAAAACATTTCCAAGCCGTCCTTGGTCATGCAAAAAAATCGGAAACCATCCCGAAAACTCGGAAACGGTCAATGCAAGTCCTGGAAACCATTGACCATCCCCAGGACGGCTGAGGACGGCTAAGCCGTCTCCCAACCATCCCAGGGATAAACGGCCGTTTCTAGCAGCAGGAGGCATAAAGCAAGTCACTTTTATAATTTATTTGCAAAAAAATTTAATCTAATGTAGGCCCCACACTTCAATGCAACCCTAAACGTGACTAAATACGTTTCTGCTATGCTCATTCTAATTCATTTGAATCATTTCATTTTCATTTTGAAGAGAGCAAGAAAGGAGGGTTTGAAGAAGAGAAGAAAAAGAGGCAACAGCAGGGCTTCAAGGAGCACAAAGCTCATTCATCTTAAAAGATAACAATTTGAAGAGAAAAAGGCATGATCATACACAGCATCATTGTCAGAAACTGTAGAAATTCAAGGAACTAGTTAAAGCACTTAACAACAAATTGAGCAGATGCTTAGTAGTAATATCATAGCACGTACAAATAGGCACAGCTATATATATGTTGTTTTCTTTTACAACAAATGTAAAGGTCCAACTAGCATGGTTACAAAGAGTTCAAACTTTAATCAACTGAATCTGAAAAGAACGGTCTAGTACTTTGAAGTTTGAAGGCTTGAATACAAAAAGTTTTTCTTTTGCAAAAACTACTAGGCAGTTCTGCCTTTCTATTTCCTGTGATCCCTTTATTGCATTGCCTTATATAGAGAAGGATGATTGTTACAATGCTATTAATATTATTCATGAATGTGTTTGAAATTTCAGATTTCCATCTATATATATATAGGCGTCCCCTGTTCTGGGAAAAAAATCCGTCCCGGAAACCTGTCCCCTCGTCCTGGAAAATTGGGATAACATAGAAAAAACAGCCTAAATTTAGCTTATAAATATCAAATTCTGCCCCAATATGCACTGCATTCTGAGAAGGTTTTGAACCATTTCACAGATATGCAAAATTGTTATTTACCAAATGTCAATACATATTAGACCTAATGTATTATGGTTTTACACCGTTTTAGTGCAAGTTTTGCTTAGTAAACTATATGTTTGACAGTTTGGAATTTTGGAGACTTTAGGTAAGGTGATGCAGATGACTCTCCATGTATTGTTTCTCCCTTATATTCAATCTTGCTCTAAACAAATTTATTCCCAAACCTTGAAACTTTATACTGCAGCCAACAATTATAAATTCTGGATGGAGAAGTGACTTATATAAGGATAATTAGTGAGTTTTCAACGCAGATGAAATTGAAACAAGCTGTAAATGTCAATTCCAAATCAGATGCAGCAATAGTACTTTCTGCAAATCCAAAATGATTTTACATTTTACAGCAATCCATTAAATATAAAAAATGTCCATTATTCTGGTAGGTTGCAGACCCCTCAAAACTGTAGCATCTAGTCCTTCCTACAGCAGAAGTTTTAAAGGGAAGTGTGGTCTACGTAGCAGTTCCAATTCCTTCTAAAGTAGTCTTGAAAAGACCAAAAGACCATTATTTTCAGAAATACAGAGAGTGACATGATCATAAAATCTTCCTCAATATCTCAACAAAAGTAACAAAGAAAGGTCCATTCTGGCATGCTTGATGAGGGTTTGTTTTCCCAAGTGGTCCTATAATTCTGTGTCATATGATGGCACAGCAGGGCTTCGTAGATCGAGACTTTCCTGGTATTAAACAATTTTGATTACTTATGTTTCGTTATTTTTTTGGGGAAAAAGAGTAAAACCAAAAGTTATATTTCTTTCCTCTAATTTATGCATCAATTATTCTCTTTCCAAAACATAACAAAAAATAGTACAAAAGAAAGATACGTGTTCTCCCAAGATTTGTCAAAACACAAGAGCAAAGGGTAATGGTAAATTCTTGCTTTATGTTGATTTTTTTGAAGACAGATTCTGCTTTGACATATTGAATAGTTGTGATCAATACTGTTAAAGGCTTAAAGCATCTTCATTCATTTGTTTCTTTCAAACATGGTCAGATTTTTCTGAAGTGAAATTCTAACATCTTTTAGCTGTATTTCAAAACTGGCTTTAATAAATAGTTAAAATTGAAGACATATAATACTTATCATTGAACTCTTTTGAGCCCCCTAGTTTATATGGTAAAATGGGAGTATAATCCTTATGTTCAAAACTGTACTATTATAGCTTTGTAACATCTAGGGCTTGGGTGGGTTCTGTTAAATGCAAAAGATATCTGAACATAAATAGCACAGGAGAATTCACATCTGTATCAAATTATTACTGGAGAAGTAAATATTGCTCAAATTAAAAACCTGTAGAGTGCATGTGATTTCACACAACTTTATACAGTAAACAAGGCATTCTCCTCTATATGCTTTTACTTTAGAAATGGGTACCCAAGCGGTGGCTCCCAAGAAAGGCTTTACAATCTCCTCAAAGAGAGTTCGCCGGAGTTCCAATCAAAGGGGGATGTTTGGCCTACTTAGAAGGAATACTCCTTTCATAAGTGATGACCTTGGATCTTTTCTAACTCTTACTTGTGCTTATGCATCTTATAATAGAGCATCAATTGTCTCTATCCATATTTCTTTTGTCCCAGAGAACAACAGTAATGTTATAGCCATGGAGACTAGGATATATGAGAGCTGAAGAGACTAGGAGTACCAGTTATTTGACTTTGTGAGACAATACTATATAACTAGAATCATGATCTGTTTGACATGCAAGGTGCATTGGTGAGATGGTAGTCAACTCATTGATGAGGGAAATTTGTTACCTAATGGTAGCTTATTGAGCCACGTTCTGATTGGAAGATTCAATAAATAATCTCTACAATAAGAAGCATGGTAAGATTATGATTATTTTTAGTACTTAGAAACTAAGTTGCCGGTTTGGGTTCAGGGATCCGGTTCGCTGGTTTGGCTAGATTTTTTTGTGGGGTTTTGGGTTTGTTAGTACAAAAAATATGTAAAAATCGTATATATATAGGTTTCCAGGGCAACTTTTTTTTCTCGGAGCAGAGGACGGCTATATATATATATATATATATATATATATATATATAT
>MU226193.1:2004945-2032593 GCA_018584345.1 Thuja plicata
AGTTTTATATATATATATATATATATATATATATATATATATATATTGTCAAATGTATATAAAACTCATGGAATATGAAATCCATGACATCAAATGTTCCAAACATATGTGAAAATAAAAACAAGTCTATGGCTCTGGCTTAGCGTTAGCCTTAGCCTCAGAGTAGCATGTATCCCTCCTAGAAAGGCATCTATGGCAGGTCTTGGATGATTGAACAACTATAGTTTGTGCCTGTAAGGTGTCACTCTGACCAACATCAGTTGTCGTGTCTGATCTTGCTCTATTCTCTTCCTCTGTCATAGCCACAACCTCAGCCTCTCTATTTGCCTGGTTAACCAACTCAAGGTCGTCATCAATAATGACAGGATCAGTAAACTCAGTGACCCACTCGGATTTTGGATTGACCTCCTCTAGCATGATTGGGCTAGAGTCAGTGTCCAAAATATGTCTGGTTCTAATAGGAAGGTTGTAATGAACAAAGACTAGATCATTCAAACTCTCCACAGACAACCTAATGCACCTCTTCGAGTGAATGTGCTCAAACATACTCCAGTTGCGCTCACAACTTGAAGCGTTGCATGTTTGGCTCAATATGCTGATAGCAATTTTTTGAAGGTTTGGGGCTGTAGGCCCAAACATTTGCGACCATCTATTTTGAAATGAGGAAAAGAAAAGAAAAACAGTCTCATTTCCAACTTTAAGGCTAGATTATAAAATTAAATTATGCACTTAAGTTCTTAACATATATAATTATATTTCTACCTAGCTGCAATTCTGTCCGAGCGTCTTTGAACATTTGGCATATGAAAACCACCCTTGTTGCATTATTAAATGCATCCATCTCGTGCAATGTAGTTGTGGTCTCGATAGACACCCACGGTACCACTGAATATAGCCCATTAAGAACCTCATCATCCACCTTGAAATCAGTGTGGAAATGGAATGTTGAATTGAGGCAATAAGCGACTGCATGGATGGGCCTGTGAAGCTGGTTATGCTATCTCCTATCAATTATCTCCCAAATGAGTCTATACTTTTGCTCATTTCCTCCATATATAGATCCAATGACCTCCTTGGCCCTATCCATGCCCTCATATGTAGCCCATAGAAGGCTTCTCCCCATCAACAACTCGTAGGAGAACTATCAGGGGCTCAACGACCTGTAAATATTCTTAAATAGAAACAGTTAAGTCACAAGTGTGCATGAAAATAAGCAAAATTGCAAAGGTGCAAACAAAACAAAAATATGCATATGAAATTATAAAAAGTAAATAATAAATATTTAACTGTAATAAATTTACCTACACGATCTCTGCACAAGGGTTCCAAAAATCTACCTTATCAAAACTGCAATCTGTCACATCCATCCCTATAGTGGTCGTAGCATAGGATGGGGAAGTCCACTGTTCAACAAACATGTGCCTCAAAGATGTCTTTGAAAGCATCATGGATTTTAATGTGATAAAATTTGAGGTGAATCTTGTGATACCAGGATGGGCCAACTCCTTTTGCCCCGTGTACTGCCTCATTATGTTAAAGACCAATACATGATTGTAGATAAATTTGCAGATGTTTTTGGCCCTATCAACGCATTTTTTCACCCATTCAGACTTACCAAAATCCTCTAATATGAGGTTAAGGCAATGAGCCACACATGGAGACCAATTTGTTTTTGGATGCCTCTCCATCAAAAGTTTATCTGCATCAACATAACTTGTTGCATTGTCTGTCACCACTTGCACCACATTTTCTTTCCCCACCTCACGTATGACTTCCTCAACAGCCTCACATAAGTATGTGACATTTTTTACATTTGAGGAAGCATCAATGGACTTCAAAAACATGGTGGATCCTGAAAATAAAGTGAAATAATAATAATGATCAATAAATAAATCATAAATTATAAAATTCAAATATTAATCACTAAATTAAAATTAAAATTATTCAATGCATTTAGGGAAGTAGAATGATCAATCACCCCTGCAGGAAACAAGAAAATTTAGGAGTGTCTTATTCCTCCTATCGGTCCAATCATCTGTCATGATGGTGCAACCCTTTTTGCTCCAAGACACTCGCTGGTTCTTTAACTCAACTTTTATATCCTCAACCATTTCTAACAAGAGGGGGCCACTTAACTCGACATCAATAGGGGCTTTAAACCTCGCCCCACAAATGGTTACGACATCTATTATGCCTTGCCAGTAAGGAGACTGACCACAAATAATTAAATAAGTATGTGTGAGAAAATTATAACAATTCATTATGATTAGACAAAGTAAACTTCAAACTCTAAATTTTAGAATTTTAATTTAAAACAATCCAATAAAAAAGAATTACCTGGCTGCAATAAATGGAATGTTGTAAAAGTACCAAAACTTGCAAATTGATTTTCTTGTAGCATCATGGACCTCCTTGTTCCAAGGCATGCTCTCAAGCGGGGTTGTGCACCAAGAGTAGTGTGTGGCACAAAATAATTGTCCAACCTGGATTTTTCAGACTCTAGGAGCAAAGCTAATAATGCCACTAGGAGGAGCAGAAGTAGATGCACTAGCACTAGTAGAAGCACTAGGACGAAAGGGAGGCATGGAAGAAACCTCTCCAACAATGCTCCAACACAACCTATGGATGCGGATGAACAAGAACCAATATGAGCTAACTCCTCCAATTGCCTCTTCTTTGTTTTCTTTTGTAGTTCAAATGTTTCTAATTGGACATAACATAAACGAACTGCCTCGGGAGGTGCTTTTGTACATGGCTTAGTATCATGGCCACGTATGTCGACAATATGATATTTAAATCTATTTATGCCACCATAATTAATTTATTTACAAAATTTACATTTTGTTTGCAATCTTGTTCTACCAGGAAATTCTTCAGTATATTTCTAAGCCTCATCCTTTTGACCTTGTCTCTTAGGCTTAGGATTAGGAGGAGCCATTGAGAAAAAATATTGTTTCTAAAATGTGAAGACTAGTGCAATAAAATAATTTAACAAACAAATTACCAGTTGTGCATTGTGTTTTATAAAGTTATAAACTAATAGAAAAAAAAAAGTCAGCAATCCCTACATTTGTGCAGTATGTTTTATTCTTGAAAAAATTCAAAGTTCAAAAAAAGGATTTAGAAAAATCAGCAAACCCTACATTTTTTTAGGAAAATTTGTAAATACATGTTTACATTTTTTTCTAAAAAAAATGTAGGGTTTGTTATTGTTCTACTTCTCTCATTGAAGCATGAAATTTAGATTCTAATGGAAAACATTCAAAATGAAAGTTAAATTAAAAAAAATTAACAATAAAATGAAAAATCCATAAACATAAAAACTAACCAAATCTATAAAAGTTAACACTTACCTCTTTGAAATGAGTTGAGAAGTCTTTGGAGCTGCTACTATGGATTCCTTAATGCTCTAAATGCAAGTATAATGCTGCCCCAATGTGATTTGTGGAAGATTTTTAGCTCTTCCTCCCAGTTGGTTGCAAACATGTGGCCTCTTATTTTTCTTCCTATCTCACACTTTTCCTATCTTTTTCTCATAACATTGAAATAAGACACCTTTTAGGACTGGGAGGAAGAGGTAAGTTAAAAAAAAGAGTTTAAGTTTTTAGTGTTTTTTAAGTGGCGAAATATGTCTTTTCATCCGTCAAGTCACCTAGCTCAAACTCAGCGAGTCAGCCATGTGATTCGCGACTCAGTGAGTCATGACGAGTGACGTGTCTAACTCGACTGAGTCTGGGACACTGACTCAGTTGGGTTGACTCAACCCGAGACTGGCCTGGACTCGCCGTGAGTCTGGGAACCTTGGAATGTACATACACAAGGATCTTGTGTCTTTTTGGTATTTTACATGTTTATCTAAAATATAAGTAAATAATATTAGTATTTTAAAATAAATTAATATAAAAACAAATCAGTATGTGATTGTCATATGACTAAATATGCAAAAATTTACCTATATTAACATATGAATAGTAGTATTTATTAATAGTGTTTTTGTTCGAGAATTATCCTAAAATACTCCGGGTTGAAAATTTGATCAATCAAATGGAACATCTTCATGCGAAAAATTAGCTTCTCCATTGATATATTTTGATATGTCCTTGATTTTAGTATGGTCCTCTTTATTTGGATATACACTATCCATATAAAGAAACATCATCATCCAACCATGTTCTTTGGTGAAATAATTTTGGATTAAGTAGAAATCCAATAATGAAGGGGCTTGTGAAATATCTTCTATCTTTTGAACTTGTAGTGTAGTAAACTGTAACCCTTTACAGTTTCACACTCTATTTGGGCCCTTGCTTTAGTGTGCCTTCTCCTTGGTCATTTCAAGTCTATTTGACCTTTATATTATCCTAATACTATCATATACTAAGATTAAGACCGAATCCCATGTCCTGATACTTTGTCACCACCCTTTCTAGTTCTTTTTTGAGTAAAAGGGGCCCAAATTCAAGCATGTGTGAGTGTTGGTTCCCATCATTTATGACCAATCTCGATATTTTCATTTTACTATTGGAAGTTGGCTTAAGTTTGTAAATACCTTGAGAACCCTATATAAGACGACCATTTATCATTCATGAGGGCAAGTTATGATTCAAGAGCAAATATTCATAATTCATTCAAGAGCATATTTGAGTACAAGAAGTGGCAAGCTACAACAAACTATCTTTAAGTATGCTTTCATGATTGATTTTGCTATGATTTATCATGCAATTGCATCAACACTCAGAGGAATTGTCTAAAGAGCGGTGCATCACCACCATTATCAATCTTAAGGTATAATCTTGTCAATTCAACATTTCAATTATGATTTAGCATTTGTCATACTAAGGATAAACTCTCTTTTTAATCATCATTGTTGTTGTTGAAGTAGAAACGCCAACATGGGATTTGACTTAGACAAACCCCTATACAACATAACTATTTTCCCCATCTTTCATGTGCGCAAGTTCAAATCTGACAACTGAGGAGGCTACAAGAGTGCAAAGTAGACTAATATAGATAGTTCTAGATTTTGAACAGGCAAAAATTCTTAGACTATGTTGAACAAGCTTACAAGACCTCCTAATTGCATTTCTAAACCTTTTTGTCACTCTAAACACCCTTAGGATTAGGGCACCTAGCACATAGGTCCAACACTTTGGGCTCTAGATTGCAGCTTCCAGTTCCTCTTGGTATCTCATTTTCAAATATGAACTTTTGTGTTGATTTGCAATTCTACATCTTATTGTTTATGTTGAAAGTTAACAATTTCCTCTCATTTAACCTAGTTCAGCTACACACTTCACAATCTCAAATTCATTGCAACAAATGAATATGAATTCAAGTGCTCATCTCTCCTATTAGGACTATATTTGAGCCTATTCATGTTCCAATGATATGCTACAGAGATTAGAGATCTTACTTTGCTTTCATAGGCTAGGACCTCATTTCCTACATATCAAAACTATATTGTCAAATAATATCGTATCTGTGTGCAATGTCGTAACTTGTACCTTATGTAATCTTGTGTGACATAGGCCTCTACTTTAGCCGAAATGACTACAATGTTGACTCTTCATCCTTTGTCAACCTACCTTGTCAATTGCCACCTTCTTTTCTTGATTGTTTGACCTAGAACATTCATGACCACGTGCATGTTGTTGAGACATGAGCACATTGTGCATTCTTCTCGTGAATCTTTGCAATCAATTTGGTTGTTGAAGCATTACATTGTTTGATTCATGACCCTATGGGCTTTCACCAACATCGAGGCGACGCCTTGCCCTTCGCATCTCTCTGTTTTGAATTCATTTTCACAACAACATACTACGATTCACTCTCTCAAGCTCTCACACTCACATTCACAATTTAATCCACTTTTCACATCTCCTTTATTACCCATAGAAAAGCTATGTTGACTTGGGAGGTTGATGCTCTTTCTTAACCTAGCAAGCTTTGCGTTCTAGTGTTGAAGGTAAGTGTCCTCTTCCCAAGTTATCATATTTACATTGTTCAAAAATATATCTATTATATTATAAATATTGTTTATCTTTCTTGTTGTTCGATATTATCTACTTTGATCAATATCTTTCTAGTTGTCTGTAAAGGTGGAAACACCAAAATGGGGGTTTGACTGAGGCAAATATCTTTTCACAACTGTATACATCCTAAAATGGTCGCCTGGACTATGGGCCCCCATTTATCAATTTATCAAATTCATGAATCAATGCTTTGCAACATTTTAATTCAAATCAATTTCCTTGATCAAATCGTAATTGATTCAATTATTTCAATATTTCCTAAGGTTTGATCATTTCATCAATTATCTTATTTAATTAAAAGAAAACAATTCTTTTTTATTAAATAAAATGATCTTATTTAATTAAAATCATTTTTTAATTAAATAATCTTATCTCATTTAATTCAATAAGATCATTTTATTTAATAAAAATATCTCTTAATTAAATAATATTATCTCATTTAATTCAAATATCTCTTTTAATTAAATTAAATAATCTTATTTAATTAAAAGAAAATCTCTTTTTTAATTAAATAAATAAAAATCCCCACTTAAAGTACTTTATTTGATGAAAAAGGAAATAAATTAAACAAAAATGTGTCACACTTCTATGGGTCATTTCATCCAAGGTTGCTCAAGAATGAGGCCTCAAATATCGACTCATAGCTCCATAGTCAAGGAGTGCAAAGGTGTGTGATGAAGGCCCTCAGATTGACCTAGTTGTGCCTGTGCAAGTACACCATGAAATGAGAGATTCAATGCATGAAAATAAAATCTATTCTATATGATTGCAATGCATGAAAGGAAATTAATCTAAATGATAACAATGTATGATTATTCTATGAAAAGAAATACAAATGCAAGATTAATCTAAGAAAGGAAACATGAATCTAATCTACATGAATAGCCATGGATGCAAGAAGAAGACAAGAAGAGAGAAGTTGCAATATCCAAGCTTGAGTGCTCAAATTCTCTTCCAAAATTGCTCTCCAAATCTGCTGTATAACAATAGCATAAAATCTTATTGTTGACCAGAGCCTCCTTCCCCCTGATTTATCTCATAAGCTGGATCAACTTGTTGTTCAGGATATGGCCCCTAAGAGCTCTTTGTTGTATTGTTCTCTTTGGCTTTCAATAAAAATTTTACCCCTCTTTTAGTCAAAAAACAATAGCATAAAATCTTGATTATCAAATGAGGAGAGGTTTCCTTATAAAGAGAAATGGATAGTAGAGATTAAGAAACAAAAAATCAAAGGTTATGATTAAAAGGCAAAAAGCCCACCACTTAGGAAGATGTGAAGAAAAAGAGATTTTTATTTAATTTATTTCTTTTTCATTAAATAAAGTGCTTTAAGTGGGGATTTTTATTTATTTAATGATAGAATTGATGTTAGTCTCCATGATCATACAATATGCAATGAAATGAAAACTATTTTATATGATTGCAATGCATGAAAGGAAATTAATCTAAATGATAACAATGCATGATTATTCTATGAAAAGAAATACAAATGCAAGATTAATCTATATGAAAGGAAACATGAATCTAATCTACATGAATAGTCATGGATGCAAGAAGAAGACAAGAAGAGAGAAGTTGCAATATCCAAGCTTGAGTGCTCAAATTCTCCTCCAAAATTGCTCTCCAAACCTGCAGCATAACAATAACATAAAATCTTGATTATCAAATGAGAAGGAGAGGTTTCCTTATAAAGAGAAATGGATGGTAGAGATTAAGAGGCAAAAAATCAAAGGCTGTGATTAAGAGGCAAAAAGCCCACCACTTATGAAGATGTGAAGAAAAAGAGATTTTTATTTAATTTATTTCCTTTTTCATCAAATAAAGTGTTTTAAGTGGGGATTTTTATTTATTTATTTAGTGCTTTGTCTAGGGGGCATAACTGTGTTAGCTTTGGTCTCTTGGATGCGTTAGTCTTTAGGACACCTCACAAATAGTGTTTTTCAACACCACCCCAACTGTATTTTTCAATACAATCCTTGACATTGAGTATTTTTTCAACACTTATCGGTTTGGTCTTACCCTGTTTTGTCATGTGGTCTTACCTGCTTGCAAGCATTCGATCCTTATCCTCGGAACTCAGTATCAGTTAACACACTTAAATTTTTAAACGCAACACTTAATGCCTGAGCTATGTCATGATATTTTCTTTGTGTGCTGATTGTTACTGATTTTCGTTGAGTGTCCTTGTCTCATAAGTCTCTCCATGATGCATAGTTAGAGGACTTGGGTTATAGACCATGTTTTTATTTGCTTCCTGCTTCCTGCTTAATTGCTTTTGCACAACCATTCTACTGGTCATCCTGGCCTCTATGCCTTGGTGCAAGCGTGGTTTTTCTATATTAAATTGGGTAAGCTAACATCATAGTCATCTTGACCTTTATGTCTTTGATGCTTATGTTAGAATCTTTCCACATTCCAATCCGATATAAATCACATTCATATCGTCATAGTTGCACTTGTGACTAGTGATGATTGTGTGATTTTTCGATGTCTGTTAATAATGGCCTAATGATGAAAATAAGTTCCTTAACATTCTCTAATAAATGATGAACACAAATTCCTATGTTACAGTTGCTCTATTGCAAGTACACCTTTGCATTTTCATGTAGCTTGCATTGTTAAACTTCATGTTAGTTTGCATTTTAGGCTGCATTATGAGTTTGAGAGGGTTTTCCTTCATCTTTCTTGTGGACTTTTAATCAACTGTGGTCATGTTTGATCTTCATTTCCTTATCTTTTTTCGTGATCTCAATCAAAATTTTCTATCTTAAATAGTTGATTGATTTTGGGGCATTCTCTTTCTTAAGGTAAATTCTCTTTCTTCTCTCCATTTCTTTCCACCTTTTCCAAACTTCTATCTTCCATTCGCTTTCACCCCTCTTCTTCTTCTTCTTCTTCTTCTTCTTCTTCTTCTTCTTCAACCTTGGGGCATAATCTTTCATGATTGATGATCTACCTTGGTTCTTTGATCCTTATATCTTTCATCTTATATCAAGAACCTTATCTTTAGTTCAATTTGTTGTTCCTCCTCTATCTCATTTCGATTTCGATCACGAGGGGGCAGTGCCTATCAAACTTCAATCCTTGATTCAGCTTTATCAATCCTATCATTTGTTCCGCTTGGGGAAACCTTGCTTGAGATTCTTATCTCGGACATGTCAATTACTTATTTACAACGGTGTTGACATTGTTTTATTTTGCAATCAGCTCATCTTTGTTCTGATTACAATTACTTATTTATAATGGTGTTGATGTCTGTGTTATTTTGTGATCCCAAATCGATCTCACACTTCAACTGTATTCTTTGACTACATGTGTTCCTAGAATGATCACACATTAGTCAAAAAGGGGCAAATGTATGCACCCTAAAATGGTCACCTAGACTATGGGCCCCCATTTATCAATTTATCAAATTCTTGAATCAATGCTTTGCAACATTTTAATTCAAATCAATTTCCTTGATCAAATCGTAATTAATTCAATTATTTCAATATTTCTTAAGGTTTGATCATTTCATCAATTATTTTATTTAATTAAAAGAAAATAATTCTTTTTTATTAAATAAAATGATCTTATTTAATTAAAAAAAAATTAATTAAATAATCTTATCATATTTAATTAAAATCTCTCTTAATTAAATAATATTATCTCATTTAATTAAAATATCCCTTTTAATTAAATTAAATAATCTTGTTTAATTAAAAGAAAATCCCTCTTTTAATTAAATAAATAAAAATCCCCACTTAAAGCACTTTATTTGATGAAAAATGAAATAAGTTAAAATAAATATCTCTTTTTCTTCACATCTTCATAAGTGGTGGGCTTTTTGCCTCTTAATCATAGCCTTTTATTTTTTGCCTCTTAATCTCTACCATCCATTTCTCTTTATAAGGAAACCTCTCATTCTCATTTGATAATCAAGATTTTATGTTATTGTTATGTTGTAGGTTTGAAGAGCAATTTTGGAGGAGAATTTGAGCACTCAAGCTTAGATTGCAACTTCTCTCTTCTTGTCTTCTTCTTGCATCCATGGCTATTCATGTAGATTAGATTCATGTTTCCTTTCATAGATTAATCTTGCATTTGTATTTCTTTTCATTGAATAATCATGCATTGTTATCATTTAGATTAATTTTCTTTCATGCATTGCAATCATATAAAATAGTTTTCATTTCATTGCATATTGTATGATCATGGAGACTAGCATCCTTATTTTTTTTCTTTGAGTCTCCCATTTCATGGTGTATTTGTAGGGGCACAACTAGGTCAATCTGAGAGCCTTCATCACACACCTTTGCACTCCATGACTAGGGAGCTATGAGTCGATATTTGAGGTCTCATTCTTGAGCAACCTTGGATGGAATGACTCATAGAAGTGTGACACATTGTTAGCACACAACAACCACCCCAACATTTTTTCCTTGGTTGTATGTCTGGAGGTACAAGGAAGGAGAGCTCATCATACGTGTTGGAGGCTTCACTCATTGGACCCTTGTATTTCTATCTTTGTTATCATATTTTCACTTGCTTTGTTATTGATTTGTGTTCATGTTTTCATTCTAGTTAAATAGTATTTAGTAGATAGAACACTACCCTATTATTTGATGTCTTTCTGTTCTGGATTTCCATACTCCATTCATACAGGACATTTGTGCATCGTGTTGTCGTCAACAACCCACATGTGCGTCTTGGACAGAGAGAATGGGGTTTGCCAAAGAACCCTTACAACTAGTGTATATGTCTTATGTTGTCTAAATAAATTTGTTAATTAGTTAACACTAGTTATATGCATGTTACCCTTCTAGAGAGAGAACTTTGAGGTCATAGTGCCTCGAAGGTTGCTTCAAGTGGAGAGTATGATATCAAATCCTTGAGGGGTCTAACCACCCTTCGCAGTGCTTTGATTTTCCTTTTACACTCTTGATCAAATGATGGTGCCCCAAAAGTAAATATATCATAAATAGAGGTAAAAGAAGCACTTGAAAAGGGTAGCCTCCCTAGTTGAGAATATTTTGAGTGTCCCTCAATAGATTTTGGACACTACACAAAAGTAAATTCTTAGATCAAATCAAATCTTTCTCCTTTTGGAATTAGACTACAAACAAGTATTTATTTTTTTTTCCTTTCCAACCCCCAATAACTCATGTAGTGGAACTAGCCATATTTGTTTTGCAATGTGGGCAAGTCCATTGCTTACTTCTAGAAAATGTCATAATTTGTTGTTGAATGATTTTCAATTATTATAAAATTCTTCCACAAACTTAACTCAAATTTTCTTATTTGCTTTGTTATATTATATGGGGTTTGTGGATTGACTTGTTTGTAATTATAATATAAAATAATTTGAAGAAGCAACATCCATTTTTCCTTAAATGTTGTTTATAAGTATATACATTTTCAAAATAAAAATATTATAGATATGCTTCAAAATTTTAAAATAAAAACTTTTTTTCTAGTAAAAGAATGTATTTGTATTAAAAATCAATTCATATTCTATTTTTTTATAGTAATAAAAATAATGATTGATAAACTTATGGATGGAAGAAATCAACATTAGATGATTGAAACTCTCTTTAAAAAACTGTCTAGTAAATTATAAAATTCCTTTCAATCTTCTTATAACAAAATTATAAAAACAGTGCAAAAAGTGTGGAATGTGTGCGAGATGTGAATTTTAGGAAGTAGTTTATGGTGGAATTTGTGAAGTTCAATTGATAATGATCTCTTGAGACATCGTGTCAAAAGCATCTACATTCTAAGGAGAATATTGGAAGCAGTTTGTTGAAGGCTTATATCATTATACTTCATTCATGTGTCTTGTGTTAAGACAATGAGTCTCTTCTTCAAGTCCTTTTGTATCTTGCCCTGAAGAAGTGATCTTGAGTTTACAAGTCCTTTCTATATTGCCCTAAAGAAGTAATCTTGAGTTTGCAAGTCCTTTCTATACTGCCCTAAAACAATGAGTTTTGGTTGCAAGTCTGATAGTGAGCCTCTTGTAATAATTTTCATATATTGTGAGATATTCTCATCGTGGTTTTTCCCTCATTGGGTTTTCCATAGAAATTTGGCGTTCTCTTGTGCATTGGTGTTGATTTTTTTTATCTTTCATTATTGCTGATTAAAGTTACATGTTTTGGAATTAAAGTAAAAAGTTAAGATTCTTAAAGACCGATTCACCCCTCCTTCCACTCTCTTAGTCTCTAGGTGTGTTCAACATAGTCATATGTTTATAAATTTATTCGCGCCCATTATATTTTGTCGATATTTCCAACTAATTGCTTGATTCTATCTATAAAGTTCCTATCTTTAGTCCTTGAGGCTCTCATATCAGTGGCCAATGAAAAAGAGACAAAACTTTGTTCTCCTTTGCACTTTAAGCTCTACTAAACCTGGTGGGAAGCCCTTATTACAATATCTACAATATTAGCCCTTATACACTATGATATTGACTAAATAAGATATCTTCTCACAACATGATTAAGGTTCGAATGATTTTACCTTTAGCTAGATCCTTAATAACTTATCTATTTCAGCACCTTAAGAACATGGAACAACTTGAACATGTTCTCATAAACTTTTAAAAAAAATTGTCCTTCAAGGTTTTGAGAATCTAGGTTTTGGACCAAGAAATATTCTCATATCAGTGCCTATCCAAGGAAACATAATCAATTTTTTTGTATGCAACTACCTTCTTCTAAAACAAAACTTCTTACTAAGAGGAATGATAAAGATATCACTACCTTACAATGATATGTCCAATTAAGGGATAATTTAAAACTCTACTTAAGGATCCCTTAACACGATACATATCGCCCCATATCTCGCTTTAAGCATATTTAATCCATTGCTTGAATAGAAGCAATAAACAAGATACACCATATAGAAAATGTATACTAATAAGCTTAGAAACCCTTGATTTCTTCACTTAAAAGGAACATTACTTATTCATGGAGATAATTGTAGAGAACATGCAAATAAAGTGATTTTATTTTGGCTCAATCTAAATGGAAAATCATCATCCAAAGTGCTCAACTTGCATACAATATTTGTTTTCCAATTATGAACAATGCTTCTCTTTATTGACTATCTCCAAAAATCACAAACATTTCAAAGAGAACCAATATTTCTATCCTCTCAATAGAACTAATAATAATAAAAAGATAAAAAAATATCCCTATTACTGTATTATAGTTCCTTTTTATAGAAAATTATAAAATATGTCAGTCTAGGATCTAATAACAATTTTTTACAATATTTTGACTTTTCAATTACAAAATAGATTTGGGAACTTGTGTCCATTACAATATTAGATCTTTTCATTTAAAATATATCAAGGATCACATGTTTTCTTGTGAGGTGATCCATTCCTAATGCTTGAACCGCTTGTATTTGCAAAAAATGTTGCACCACTTCAAAATTTCCAAACGTAGGTCATCTGCTGAGTTGGATTTGATATGGTGGAACGTGATGACCAAACTGAAATGGAAATATGCCTAGTTACCACACTTTTCTTCTCATGCCACACATGTTTGTTCATTTGGCCATTGGAACTCCTAACAACAGTTTTATCATTATGACTAGCATATTTTGCATCCAAATTTGTCCTTTCCTAAGCAAAAACATCACAAAGAATACCCACGACATACATCTCATCTAATGTTTAATTTATTAATTCCATTTTCAATTTATTATCCACACAAATAGAGAATACCACCTTAGAGCTCACATTACTAAATTTTACCTTCCATTGCCCAACATTTTTTTTCTTGGCCCTTCTGATCTTTGATGTTAGGCATCACCTTTCTCTCCACTGAATCACTTAGATTTAGATTTTCCTTCAATTGTTTACTAATCTTGAGCATGTAGCCCACTACCTCTTCCAATATCTCTATCATCATCTCACTAACATCCTTCAACTTTGTAGGCTTCTCAGGATCAAATTCAACACTTTGATAATTTGGTTGATTGTACCAATCATTGGCATCCACCTATTTTTATCTCCTTTAGAATATTGGTCATTTTTGGCCAATACAAAATGCAAATCTGCATAGGATTTATTGGTTTGATCCACCTTTTCCATCTATTCTAGTTGACCTATGGTCAACCAAGTCTATGACCATTTTTCTTATAATTTGTTTCATATTTTATTTCTTGGACCTGCTCCTCCAACTCTTTGATCTTATAGAGTAGAGCCTCTTTATTTGATGCGAACACTTTAAAATAACTTTAAGGGCTTGCAATTATGGGCATAAGAGTACTAGATGATGCTAACTCCTTTTCTTCATACTTCATGATTTTAACTGGAGCCTGCATATACTTTTGTTGCAATTCATTATGATCATTTTATAATTTTCATTGTTACTTCACTAAAAATTACAGTATTCACAAGAGGGATGTTACTTGAGGGGCACGAGTCTATGATTCTCTTTGTACTATGAAATCACTTATAACATCCTTAATACTATCTATAACATTTATCTTGTAAGTATTAAGATATAAGGCCCAAATTGCTAGAATTTGAAAACTAGGGCTAAACTCTGATCCAAAAAGTGCTTGTTCAACTTGTTCTTCATTGGTATATATTTGTTTATTATATCTCTTTATTTTATCAAAGGCCAAGGTAGTTGTTATGACCCAATTAGGCAACAATATCATTCCACCATTTATCTTCCCTATTTAGGAGTAATGCTATCTACTTTGAAATCAAAATATGGAAAAATGTGCTTTGCTACTTCATGTCATTGGGATTCGACAACTTTATTTCTCTTCTACCACTTTCCTTTGTTATTATTCTTGTTTAATTCTAATCACATAATCTCTGAACTCTTTGAACTTCACAAAAGCATCATCAAACAAAAAATGTCTACAAGCCAAAGACTTAATGCCACTAGTTATGATGAGCTTGTGAAATGGGGCGACCTGGCCTAGACGACAGTACTAGCTACCAACTATGCACTCTTGTCCTTTAGCAAAAAGATCAGATTTTTTTGTCTTCTTTTGCGTCTTCTATAGACTTCTGGAAGGGGGCCAAATTAGATTTGCCTTGTCTTATAGTGACAAACTGTCTTAGGGCTTCACTTAGAATGTAGATATCTAAACTTCCCCAAGGGACAAATTCCCCAAGAGATCACCTTGTATAGGCCTATGTCTGCACACTCAAACAAGAGGGTTAGTAGCACCGATTTGCAATGAAAGAAATCAACGCACTACTAAGAATGAGTCTATGAACAATAAAATAACAAGCGTTAGAAAGGAAAACAAAAAAATGCAAACCCCAATGCTTGAAGCTTCTATTGCTTCTCTCTACTCCTTCCGAAATGTTGTATGGATGGTGCTCAGTATTGACGTTGGCAACATCTATGACTTGGGAGTGTTGAGAAAATGAGATCCAAATGATAATGATTTTGCTTGAGGCTTCATACGAAAATATTGCATAGCAATTATGCACAAAGTTGGAGATCTTGGATCCTTTCAAATGGTTAAGAATGACTGATTTTATAGGATATGGAAATGATTTGGACAGATGAGATTGATCCCATATGATTTGAAATGGATGGTTGAGAAAAAAAGGAACTGAAGAAGCAATCAATAAACTTCTCATCTTAGCTGAAGAGAAGAGGAAATGGTTGAATCAACTGTAGAGTTGATCATGAGTTATCTTTTTGAACTGGAGAGAAGATGGAACAATTTATGCAATCACAGAGATAGCACATGAGTTCCCTTTTTGAACTGGAGAGAAGAGGGAGCAATTTATGCAATTACAAAGATTGATCGTGACTTTCCTTTTTGGAACTAGAGAGAAGATTTATTTGATTTTAGAAATTAAAATACTCATAAATGAGATATTTGAATTCTATTTTGATTTAAAATAGAATTAAGAGTGAAATGAAATTAATTTAACTAGAAGAATAATTAATAAGTTTAAATATTTGAATTTAAACTTTAGAAAATTGAATTTAATTAATTAATAAAGATTAATTAATAAAGGTTTATTAGTTAAATAAAATTAATTATTTAATTAATTTTGGAGAAATGATTAAATGATTAGAGGACTAGATTTAGAAGAAATGGATGATTAACTAATGATTAACGAAACCATGAATTAATAGAGGAAAATTAGTAATTAAATGCAAGGTCACAAGTCTGTTTATTTTAGGGTGTCTACATTTGCCCCTCTTTGAGGCAATGTGATTCATCACGTTGCATCAAAGAATTTTTAGATTTGATCCTGCCCCAGGTTGCCTCAGTGACAACAGGTGTACTATATGCCCCATCAACAAATTAAGCATAAAAAATGCGTCAAATGAGAATTAATTTGTTGATAATGTTGAATCACTATATGATGATGATGAATGCATTCCTATGTTAGTTATGGTGTTATTGATAATGGATTCATTGATTATATGATCTAATATGCATATGTTTTGGATTTTCCTTGTGCAATAAATGAATGCAAAACCTAAAATGCACAATATATCTAAGTACATGCATGTGTTAGTTAGAAGAAAGTCAGTGAGAGATTAGTTTGGAAAAGAAAAAAGAATGATTGATGAAACCAAGTTGTTGTCGTACATTCCAATATTTATTCATCATTGCACCTTATTATGAAAAGAAAGAGATACAAATGCACCTAGATATTGAGCATCTGGATACCATTATAATATTTGATAACAACAAGCAGATAATAGATAAGGAATGTTCAATTATTTTGTAGGGATTAGCTCAGATCGTGGAACTGCGTGACTTCCAGATGCGTGATAGCTCCTATCACATTTATCCTAAATTATCCTTGCCCCATAATCGAATTGAAACACTCCACAAACAACAAACAAAAAAACAAAATTATGATCCATCATAGCCACTCTCACCACTTAGTGGTATCCTTGAGGAGCGTAAGAACACAATCTCAAAAGATAAATTGACAACAGACTAACATGACTGAATTAGTCGACAACCTTACTATTCCTTGATTGGCTTGGTTTTTGATGTTTGACTACAGATGTGTCTGGTTTCGGGAATGAATGACTCATATAAGACTGATCTGTCTGGTTTTGAGTATATTTGTCACCGTCTAAGACAATTGATAGCTTGATTAATGGTAGATTGAATCATTTGATTGATGACAGATTGGATTGCTGATAAGTTGAGTCACATGAGTCCATTATCGATTTGCGAAGCTCATATTTTTTACATTTGGTTGATTGTTTGATCGTCATTTGCTTGTTTATGAATAAGATGATTTATTGAATAGATTTTTGCAATATTCAATTTTTTAATGATTGATTTCTTCAGGACATTTTTCTCTTTTTAGAATTTTTTCATGACTTTTTGCTCTTTTTAGATTTTTTCAGGACTTTTTAGAATTTTTAGATTATTTTTTTAAGGACATTTTAGACTGCCCCCTGTCTAATAAGTCGATATAAGTCATGGATCAACATGATGTCTCAAAGGGGATTGTGCTTCTGTAATAAGTTTGGGTACTCAATCTTGCATGCGGGGAGTACAAGCTTAATCTTTTGGAGTTCATTAATGGCGAAGCGGACCTTAACACTTGGAGCCTATTTACTAGGTTCTCACCTAGGTACTTGCCCAATAGTGCATGTTTGTCAGTTTTCACTGAGAGAGCGATTTTGTTTCTCTTTACGTTTTTTGCATTTTTTTGTCGCCAAGACGCCTTTTTGCCAGGTTTTCACCAAGGTGACTTTTTATATTTTTTGAATATTTTTTTTACTTTTTTCAGGATCATATATGACATGTATACTTGGTCTTGAGATCTCAGGCATAGAACCTTTTTAGGTGCATTTTTTTGATATAACTAGGGAGTTGATTTCCTTCCTGAGTTACCAGTTGATATGCCCCATTGTCACATGATTTGATAATGATGTATGGTCCTAGCCAATTAGGTTCAAACTTGCCTGGTTTAACTCTTTCTGCTTGATTCTTCATATTTTCTATGAGGACGAGATATCCTACCTCAAAGGTACATGGCCTGAATTTCTTGTGATAATTTCTTCTAAGGCAATTTTGATAGCCTTGTAAGTGATTCATTGCATTTTGGCGTCTCTCATCTAACAGTTCTAGTTCACTGAGTCTAGCAACTTTATAGTCTTCATCTGATATGATATGCTTCAGTGATATTCTAAGGGATGGGATTTTTATTTTGAGGGGTAGAACTGCCTCTGATTCATATACCAAGGAGAAGGGAGTTGGTCCTGTAGGTGTTCTCACACTTGTTTTGTATGCCCATAATGCGAGACCGAGCTACAAATGCCAGTCTCGACTAGATTCATTGACAATTTTCTTCAATATTTTTTAGGATTGTTTTGTTAGTTTCTTCAGCTTGTCCATTTCCCTAGGGATAGTCAAAAGAGGAGAAAACCTATTTTAAGTTGGAACTTCTCACAGAGATCATCAACATCTTTGTTGTGGAAAGTCAAACTGTGATCAGTAAGTATGGTTTGAGGGATCCCATACCGACAGATGATATAATTTAGAATAAACATGGAGATCTTCTTACCAGTGATATATGTGAGAGGAATTGCTTCCACCAATTTGGTAAAGTATTATGCTGCTGCAATTATGTATTTATGACCGTTAGAGGAAGTGGGTGTAATCTTTCCCACTAGGTCAAATCCTCATTTCAAAAAGGGCCATGGTGAAGTAATGGGGTGGAGGTCTTGAGCTGGTGTATGAATAAAATTTCTATACATCTGACATTTTTGACATCTTTGTACATACTTATGAGCATCTGTCTCTACAGTCGGCCAATAGTATCTCATCCTAATTATTTTCTTTGCTAAACTATTACCACTTGTTTGGGCCCCACAACCTCCTTCATGTACCTCGTGTAAGGCTCTCTTGGATTCTATGGAAGTGAGACATATTAAAAGCATTCCATCTAGACTTTTTCTATACAAAGTATTAGCGAGAAGGGTTTACCTAGAGGCTTGTCGGATAAGGGACTTTGTTTGGTTTCTAGATAGGTCGGGCAGTAGGGTTTTGTCTTGTAGGTAAGTATACACATCATTGTACCAGGGAGACTTGGGAACAAGGAAACATACGAATTCTGTTATTGGAGCCTTATAGGCTGGTATCATCAATTGTTCTACCATAAATTGGAATCTGGTTTCATTACCTGGCATGTCAATCAAAGATGCTATAGTTTCCATCGCATCTACTGCTTTGTTCTGAACCCTTGGAATTTGTTCCAATATAATGTAATGAAAAGAAGCACACAATGTGTCCATCATATGTCTGTATGGGACAAGTTTTTTGTCTTTAGTTATGTAATCATTGTTGACTTGACTGATAACCAACTGAGAATCACCATAAACTCTCAAGTTCTTTATTCTCCATTGTATATTCATTTTTAATCTGATGACCAGAGCTTCATACTCAGCTTTGTTATTTGTACATGGGAAATTGAGTCGAAAAGATTTAGAAATTGCATCATTTTGCGGAGTGATGAGTATTATTCCTACTCATGCACCATGGTTCGTTTATGATCCATCAAAGAATAGCTGTCAAACTTCTATTATCGGCTATACTGTAAGGATTGATTCATCTGGAAACTTGAATACTATAGGTTGATGATCTGGAATTGATGCTTATGCCAGTTGATCAACAATAACCTTCCCTTTGATAGCCTTCTGATCCACATATTCAATATCAAACTTGCTTAAGATCATGACCCATTTAGCGAGTTGTCCAGTTAATGTCGCTTTACTCAACAAGTATTTTAATGGATCTATGTGTGCAATGAGCTTCGTTTGATGACTTAGCATATAATTTATTAACTTTTGAGAAGCAAAGACAACTGCAAGACATGCCTTTTCTATTGTTGGATAATTGAGTTCATAGCCCAGCAACATTCTACTGCTGTAGTAGATGACCCTTTACTTTCACTGATCATCATGTTGTGCTAAAAGAACACCTAGTGCTAATTTTATTTTTGATATATATATATAAAGTGGTTTGCCTAGAATTGGTGGCACCAATACAGGGGATCTCAATAGATAATATTTGAAAATTTGAAAATCTTGTTGGCATTGTTCTTTCCATACAAAGATTACATCTTTATGTAGTAAGTGTTGGAATGGATGACACTTATCTTCCAGTTGGGTGATGAATCTCCTGATAGATTGTAATCTTCCTTGTAGACCCCGTAGATGTCTCAGATTTGTAGGTGGTGGCATGTCAAGGATGGCCTTAACCTTGTCTGGATCTACTTCAATTTTTTTGTGTGATACAATGAAACCAAAGAGTTCTCCAGTGATAAATCTGAATGCGCATTTCTTTGGGTTGAGTCGTACCCTGTATTCTTGCATTCTATCCAATATCTGACCCAAAATTTGTAGATGAGTTTCCCTGATTGTTGACTTAGCCAGTAAGTCATCGACATAATCCTTCATTGTTTTATGAATCATATCATGAAATATTGTTGTCATGGCACATTGATAGGTGGCACCTGCATTCTTGAGGCCAAATGGTATCACATTCCAGCAATAAGTATCCTATGCACAAGTAAATGTTATCTTATGTTGATCTTATGGTTCAATTTTTATTTGGTTATAACCTGATAATCCATCCATAAGTGACAACATTTGATGTCGTGTTATCAAATCTATGATAATATCAATGTTTGGTAATGGGAAATCATCTTTTGGACATGCTTTTTTCAGGTCCCTGAAGTGTGTGCATATTCAAATTTGACCACAATGTTTTGTAACCAACACCAAATTTAATATCCATTATGCATATGGGTGTTGGATGATATCATATTTGGATACTATTCATGCTATTGATATTCACGTTTTGTCACTAATATCAATACATGTTTCTATGGAAGAGGACAGACTGGTTACTTGACTGGTAGAAGTGTATGGACACTATATGGATGTTTCAGAATGATCGAAGTTGGTTACATGAAGAAGGATGTGTGTTGACCTTATCCCTAAGGTTTCTTGGCTTTATGTTACATATTAAGGATGTTATAGTTGATTCAATGAAGACTAGTTTCTGGATGCATGTTGACCTTATCCCTAAGGTTTCTTAGCTTTATGTTACATATTGAGGATGTTACAGTTGATTTAGTGAAGACTGGTTTCTGGACTATGATGCTTGACAGAGTAGGTCTCTGTATTTTGGGTATATCTTACTGTGAAGATATTTTAGGTGATGTGAGCTTACTGAGTGATAGAGGACATATTGAGGAATGTTGGATATTGATCGATTGGTGTGAGCATTCTGGTGACGTCAGCTGTGGTGTGTATTATGAAGGAGACCTATTTGGTGGCCGACTTCAGACATGTAGCATGTAATATGAATTGTAAGCGTGGATTGCGGATCTGGGAGTATAACTGATGGATTGTATTTGATGTTTACTTATTATAGGTACCATGTGTATCTTAGCAAGGGGTTAAACAATTATTTGTATATTGGGAAAGCTTAATTGGCTGACCTAATTAATTATTTGTGTATTAGGAAAGCTTAACTGGCCAACCTAATGAATTATTGTAATAGGGTATATATGAATGATATTTTCTTTTGGCAAGATGTGGTAGTGAAAGAGATTGAAAAGGAAGAGAAGTGAAAGTTGTGAGGCTTGTTTTTCATTTGGATGTAGAGCAGAGTTTGTGACAAGAATACTTCATTGGACCAAGCAAAGATAGTTTCTATCAGACAGTTCACTGGATTGTATATTCCTATATACACTTGTTTGAAATGTAAATTCTTGAGGGTGGATTTAACCTTCTTTGGGCAGTGTGCCTAGGCAGTGAGCCTACTACTTTTCTTGAATCCTAACATGGTCTGTCTCCTAACAGGGACTGTGTACTGTAATGTTGTAATAAGCTCCTAATAGGGATAAATCTTTTAACAGGGATAATATACTCTCAATACATTATTTGTGGGTGCTAATTCCCACTGGGGTTTTACCTTTAACAAGGTTTCCTCGACAACAATTATTGTGTTATTGTGTTGGCATTTACTGTGTTATCATTTGCATTGCAGTTTTGGTTTATAAAGTTTAAAGTTTAATATTCTATATCACAACAGATTCACCCCCCCTCTTAGTTGTCTTGTGGACTGTTATTCCCAACAATTGGTATCAGAGCTACTGGTCCTTAGAGAGAAATATTAATAGTTGGAGGTGATCCTGAAGATGAGTTACTACAGGAAGGATAGTCTGAAATTTGATCATGAAAACTTTGACAGTTGGAAGAACAAGATGAGAACACATTTGTTGTTTGTGACTTGACTATTGGATGATCACAAAGAAGAATGAAAAGATTGCGACTGTGGATGAACTGGAGAAGGCTAGTGAAGATGAAAATAAGTTATTTTCATTTAATATGGTTGCAAGGGAATCATTGACCAGCACACTTTATGAAGGTGAATTCACTAAAGTAAAAGACTTGGATTCTGCACATGAGATCTGGACAAGATTGGAGGCACTGTATGAAGGAGATAAGTTTACAAAATAGGAAAAGCTACAGAACTAGAAGACAAAGATGCAATCACTGAAGATGAGAGAAGATGAAAACATTAGGGCATATGGACAGATAATTACTAAAGCAGTTACTGGCATTAGAAACTCTGGAGGTACTTATAGTGAGGAAGAAGTGATTGCAAAGATACTCAGATATTTGACACCTACATATAGAACCAAAGTACAAACTATAGAGGAGATTATACCCTTGACACCAAACTTCACTTGAGAGATGTTGATTGGAAAACTAACTACTTTTGAGGATGCAGAATTGGGAGATACTTTACCTAAAGTTGAGTCATCATTCAAGGCAACCGTGCATAAGAACAAAAATACCTTATCTGGAATTGTGATCACCAGCAATGGTGACCTAAGAGAAGAGCTTGGATACTATGTTGAGGAATGGGAACAGATACAGGAGGAAGAAAGGAAGCTAGATGAAGTGGTAGCATTGATCGCTAGAAGAGAGAAGAGAGGTAAGGGTAAATTTCAAGGCAAATTACCTTTGAAATGTTTTGTCATGTAACAAGATTGGTCATTTTGCATATAGATGTCCTACAAGGGTTTCTAAGCATAAACCTAAGTTTTACAAATCAAAGTATCCTAAAGACAAGGAATGTTATTATGCTAGTGAGGGTTTTTCTGATGATGATGGTGACTATGATGAAATTGGATTTATTGCTATAAAGGATGATGAACCTATACATGAGGAAAAAACCTTAGTATCTCGTGTTGAAGAGAAATATGAATGAGTTATAGACAATGGTTGTTCACATCATATGACTGGAGATAAAAATAAATTTGTGAAATTGAAAAGATATGATGGTGGTGTTGTTAGATTTGGTGACAATACTCCTAAACTTATCATTAGAGTTGGATCCATTTCTCTTGATGGAAAGACTAATACTGACAATGTATTACTTGTTGATGGACTTAAGCATAATCTATTGAGTGTTGGACAGTTAGTGGACAGAGGTTATCAATTGAAATTCATTAATGGAAAATGCTCTATCAGAAGTAAACTAGGAGATTTGATCGCATCTGGTACTAAATCTAGAGGTAATGTATTTGAATTAAATACATTTGAAGCTTCTTGTTTTATTGTGAAGGTTGATGACAGTTGGCTATGGAATAGAAGATTTTTTCATGTTAACTTTGATAACATTGTGAAGGAAAGTATGATTAATGTTGTAAGAGATCTACCTAAGATTGTAAAGCCATCTAACGCTATGTGTAGAGAGTGTGTTATGGGGAAGCAGACCAGAAGCAGTTTTAAAAGCAAATCTTATTCAGCAAAAGGGAAGTTGGATCCGGTGCATACAGATCTGTGTGGTCCTACAAGAACAAGATCATATTATGGTGAAAGGTAATTTATACTTTTTGTTGATGACTTTTATAGAATGATGTGGGTTACATATTTGAGAGAGAAATCTGAAGCATTTGACAAATTCAAGTTATTTAAAGTGAAAGTTGAGAATGAAACTGGTTTGAAGATAAAATGTTTGAGATCAAACAAAGGTGGATAGTTTACATTAGACTTATTTAATACCTACTGTGAAGAACATGGAATATACAAACAAACATCAGCTCCTAGAACTCTACAACAGAATGTGATAGTAGAGCGAAGAAACAAAACTATATTAGATGCTGCAAGGACTATGTTGCTGGAAGGAAATGTGTCACATGTTCATTGGAGAGAAGCAGTTGGCACTATTGTGTACACCTTGAATAGAATTCAGATTAGAGAAGGTACAAGTAAGACTCCTTATGAATTATGGTTTGATCATACACCTACTGTTAAATATTTCAGAATATTTGGAAGTAAATGTTATATCAAGAGAGATGATGAGATAGGGAAGTTTGATGCTAGAAGTAATGAAGGATTTTTTCTTGGTTATTCTACTAAGAGTAAAGAATATAATTGTTTCAATATGAGATTGAGGAAGTTGATTGAAAGCGCCAATGTGAGGATAGATGAAAAGTTTCAGATTAAGGAAAGAATATATGACTGTGGTTAGATTACAGAGATGAAAGAGGTCACTATTGAACCTGAAGAACCTTTGATGATTGAAAATTAAATTGAAGATGAAGTGACTGAAGTTACTGAGACTCCAAAGACTTTGAGGTATGTTAAGAAGAACCATCCTGAAGATCAAATTATTGGTGATGTAAATAAAGGTATGATGACTATATCTAGAGTTAGAGATGAAATTTGTTTGATTTCTCAAGTTGAGCCAAAGACTACTGATGAAGCATGTAGAGATGAATCTTGGACTAAAGCTATGGAAGAAGAACTTGAACAGATAAAGAAAAACAAAACTTGGGAATTGGTTCCAAGACCTAAGAACAAAAATGTGATAGGTAAAAAATGGGTTTTCATAAATAAGATGGATGAGGAAGGAACAATGGTAAGAAACAAGGCTAGATTGATATGTAAAGGTTACTCACAACAAGAAGGCATAGACTATGAAGAAACATTTTCTCTTGTTACTAGGTTGGAAGCTGTGAGATTATTTCTTTCTTATGATGCACATAACGAGTTTAAAGTATATCAGATGGATGTGAAATCAGCATTCTTGAATGGTGATCTGGAAGAAGTATACATTGAGCAACCTTATGGTTTTCCTTTGATAGAGGATGGAGACATGGTTTGTAAGCTTAATAAAGCATTGTATGGATTGAAACAAGAACCTAGAGCATGGCATGGTATGCAAGACTAGACAAGTATCTACTTCGTCTTGGTTTCAGAAAAGGTAATGTAGACAGTAATTTATATTTAAGAATTGATGAAGATGGAATCTTAATCATAGAAGTTTTTGTTGATGATATAATTTTGGGAGGCAATGATAAGATGAGTAAGAAGTTCTCTAAAGAAATGGAAAATGAATTTGAGATGTCAATGATTGGTGAAATGAATTTTTTCTTGGTTTGGAAATTAATCAGAGTAAGAATGACATTTTTATATCTCAGACCAAGTATCTTAAGGAAATGTTGAAGAAGTTTGGAATGGAAGATTTAAAACCTGTTGGAACACCTATAGTGACTGGACATGAACTGACTAGTAATGATGAGACTCAAAGTGTAGTTCAGACAAAGTATAGATCTATGATTGGTGGTCTACAATATCCAACTCACACTAGACCAGAAATTACCAATGCAGTTGGTATTGTGGCAAGGTATCAAGCAGATCCCAAAGAGACACATCTTGTTGTTGTAAAAAGGATTTTTAGATATTTGAAAGGAACAACAGAATATGGATTATGGTATGAAAAATTAGATGATTTTATTTTACAGGATTTTACTAATGCTGATTGGACGGGTAATTTGTATAACAGAAAGAGTACTAGTGGTGGTGCATTTTTCCTTGGGAAAAGGTTGGTTTCTTGGTTGAGCAAGAAGAATAACTGTATTGCTCAATCTACTGCCGAATCAGAGTATGTTGTTGCTACAATAAATTACACACAAGTTGTTTGGATGAAACAAATGCTGAAGAACATTGGCATATTTTTTGAAGAACTAGTGGTTATCCATAGTGATAACACCAGCAGAGTGAATATGTCAAAGAATCTTGTAATGCATTCAAAGACTAAACATATTTATATTAAGTATCATTTCTTGAGGGAGAAGGTAGCAAAGAAAGAAATTAAACTGGAATATATTAGCACAAAGGAACATATAGCATATATATTTACAAAACCTTTACCAAAAGATGATTTTGAGTATCTCAGAAGCATGCTTGGTGTCAGAGCCCCTCCTTGTGATAATTAATTGATGCAGATATGCATCAGTCCAGTGGATTTTAGAGCTATATCATTTTTTGGACTTGATGTGTGGATCTACTCCTCAGGGGGAGTGATCGAAGGAACACTAGAGCACATTTGGGTGATCTTGAACCTGGCTGTTTGACATGAAGATTTGAAAAAGATACAAAATATTGAGTTATGGAACCCTTTGCCATTGCTTCCAAAGGGGGAAGGAATCTATGTGAAAATCCCTATTGTTTTGGGGAGATTTGTGTTGAGGATATTGAGAAGATTGTATTGAGAGGAGAAAGTATTTTTGAGTTGATTTTGGGTTGATGGATTTTCCATATGTTGTCATTAATGCCAAAGGGGGATATTTTTGGATGATATCAGATTTGGATATTATTCATGCTATTGATATTCATGTTTTGTCACTGATGTCAACATATGTTTCTGTGGAAGAGGACAGATTGGTTACTTGACTGGCAGAAGTGTACGGACATTGTACGGATGTTTCAGAATGATCAAAGTTGGTTACATGAAGAAGGATGTGTGTTGACCTTATCCCTAAGGTTGATTAGGTTTATGTTACATATTGAGGATGTCACAATTGATTTAGTGAAGACTGGTTTCTGGACTGTAACTGTGATGCTTGACAGAGCAAGTCCCTGTATTTTGGATATATCTTACTGGTGAAGATATTTCAGGTGATACGATCTTACTGAGTGATAGATGACATATTGAGGAATGTTGGGTATTGATCGATTGGCGTGAGCATTATGGTGACGTTAGTTGTGGCGTGTATTATGGAGGAAACCTATTTGGTGGCCGACTTCAGACATGTAGCATGTAATATGAATTGTAAGTGTGGATTGTGGATCTGGGAGTATAAATGATGGATTATATTTGATGTTTACTTGTTATAGGTACCGTGTGTATCTTAGCAAGGAGTTAAACAATTATTTGTATATTGGGAAAGCCTAATTGGTTGACCTAATTAATTATTTGTGTATTAGGAAAGCTTAATTGGCCAACCTAATGAATTATTGTAATAGGGTATATATGAGTGATCTTTTCTTTTGGAACGATGTGGTAGTGAAAGAGATTGAAAAGGAAGAGAAGTGAAAGTTGTGAGGCTTGTTTTGTTGTTGAATGTAGAGAAGAGTTTGTGAGAAGAATACTTCATTGGAGCTGACTAAGCAAAGACAATTGCTATCAGATAGTTCACTAAATTATATATTTCTATATACACTTGTTTCGGATTGTGAATCTTTGAGGGTGGCTTTAACCTTCTTTGGGCAGTGTGCCTAGGCAGTGAGCCTACTACTTTTCTTGACTCCTAACAGGGTCTGTCTCCTAACAGGGACTGTGTACTGTAATGTTGTAA
>MU226193.1:2032740-2058626 GCA_018584345.1 Thuja plicata
TATATCACAACTGATTCACCCCCCCCCCCTCTCAGTTGTCTTGTGGACTGTTATTCCTAACAATGGGATGGGTCTTATGAAGCCTGCATCTAAAAGTTTCTTCAGTTCAAATTTGACAAGTAGAGAAATGTGAGTATGCATCTTTCTTAACCTCTGTTTTACTGGCTTTACGTTTGGAAAAAGTGGTATGTGATGTAGTATGAGCTCTAGATCCAAACCTGACATGTCAACATAAGATCAAGCAAAGTTGATATGTCATTCTTCAAAAAAACAATAAACGGCTCTCTTTCCTCGGGTGAAAGGGATTTTTCCAGATAGAAATTCTTAGGGTTTTTTTCATCCCCTAGATTCACTACCTCTATTTCCTCTACTAGAAATGTTGGTTGTTCTTCTTTTAAGGGGAGGAGATCCAAATTTCCATCCTCTAGCACCTTAGAGAGGTTTTCACCAGAAGATACGTCCTTTATCTTTAATTTTTCATGGTCAGAAAGCGCCTTTCAATTTTCACTTAATGACTCTTCTTTTTTGTTTCTATTTTTACTTTTGTGACTGGAAAGAGGAGCCTCCTCCCCAAAGTATGTTGATATATCTAAGTCAAAGGAGAATCATGCCTTGTGATCTCCTGATGGTATTCCTTCACAAAGCCCCATGAAGTCTGCAATGGCTTCATCATTTTCAAAAAAAATTGTCAGGATGTCCTTGTTGGTCACAATCTATTAACTCAGGGTAGATTAAACAAAGGTTAGTGTGGGAGGTAGACTTTGTTTGGGTGAATGGAACTGTAGTGATAGTTCTGAAAAATATGGAATGGGAAGTAGATTCACCATCTAAGATTGGACATCGACATGTTTATCAATATAGGGTTGATCTTCTAGGTTCAGTTGGTCGAACATGTCATTAAGGTTTATGGTACTAGTGGATCAAGGGGAATGTCTAGGAATAAGCAATTCAAAGTCATGGAGGGATAACCACTCATACTCATGAGAATCAGTCGCACTAGAATGATCATCAAGTATTTCACTTTCCACATCATCCAATATTGCCTGATTAAGGGTTATTTGGTAATTTTTGGTTTCCACTTCTGGTGGCAATAGTTGCTGGAGTATATTGTTGTTTAGGTTATGTCCTTGATTTTGGCTCCAATTTAATTCAATAATTTTTTGTCGGTCTACTAAAATATCTCAGACAAATGTACTAGTTATGGCCTGACCATATCCTAGTCCTCTTTTGTTCCTTTGAGTTGGTGGTAAAGACAATTCTATCAATCACTCTTCTCTTTCCCCCAGACTAGTTTTACCATCATATCCATATTGTTTCAACATAGTATATCTTGGTTCATATTGTGTCAAGGGTATTTGTACTGTTGATGTCTCTTGGGGATCTTGATATAACCAAGTATTAATGTCTGGATCAAAGGGGTTTTCTTCACTTGTGTCTCCCCATATAAAAAATGTATTAGGTGAACATCTGAATATTACTTGTTCCGTAGCTTCAATTATTTCCACTGGTCGAGGCCTTCCATATGATCTAGGTGATAGAGGCATGTTGGTGACAGTGAAGGCTTCCTCATAGCGCTATTCACCACACCGTTTGTCTTAGATTGATATTTTGACTGCCTTTCTTGGTATATCCTTTGGAATGGAATCAGAGCAAAAGGAATATTTGCTTCCTGATTTGATGGTACGCGATTGTCTGCCCTGCCTCTTATAATATTACAATATTGAAAGGGGTTGGGATCTCCCTCTATGATGATCTATGTTCCTTAGTAGGTAAATTTGATGCATTGGTGATATGTCGAAGGGACAACCTGCATGTCATGTATCCATGGTCTTCCGAGCAACATCTTATATCCTAATTCAAGGTCTAGGATTTGGAATGGACTGCTCTTTATCACTGACTTCATCTTGACTTGTAAGATAAGGATACCTTTAGATGACCTTTCTTCCTTGTCATATGCTCTGATATTGATTCTTTTGGTGACATCAATATTGGGTTCTGAGTAACCCAATATTTTTATGACATTTAGAGTACAAATGTTTAATCCAGTCCTGCCATCAATGAGGACTCATCAGATCGTATGCTTATGCAATTGGACAAGAAAATGTAGGGGATCATTGTGTAGATATTTCTGTGGTGGTACATCATGGTCTATAAACATGGCATGTTTGTTAGCAGCAATATAATTGACCATGGTTTGGAAATTTTCTAGATATATGTCCTGTGGGACAGTTGTGTTTTAAAGAGCTTGGTCCAAAGCTTGCTTATGCTCTAGGGATAGGTGCAATAGTTCAAAAATAGAGATCTGGGTGGGTGTGTACTTGAGTTGATCCACCAAACTGGGTTGTGGATTAGAATTTGGTGTGGAATTTGCTGGTGTAGTAGAAGTAGAAGACATTCCTTGTAGAACAACTTTGGAACGATGAGTTGCAACAATGCATTTGGCATTATTATCTTTGATAGTGATGGTACTAACTTGGATTTTTGTAGGATTTATGCAATTTATCAAACTATCAGAGGTAGAATAGGTATAATTGAATTTCTTGGACTGACTACCAGACGTTGAGGCTTTCCCTTTATTATGGTTATGAAAAGGATCATTGAAGATGGTGTGATTCGTGATACCCTTGGATTGAGTACTATTAACATCAATTATCCCTTGTTCAATTAAGTCTTGTATAACATTTTTTAATCGATAGAAATTTGATGTCTTGTGACCCTTGACCCAATGATACTCACAAAAATCATAATCGTTCCACCACTTAGGTTTTATAGCACCGTGTTCGAATTCCCTGACTCTAGTAAAGTGATCGTATTGGCTTGGATAAAAAATTTCAGTGTCGATCCAATCGATTCTCCTAGTGGGGTGTACTCACGTTTAGGAAAAGGAAATCATTTTTGGTGTTGCATGTTGGGTTGATTTTGGGATACTGCTACCACTTGAGCAATTGGTGTTTGAACTTGAGTATTTGTCTAATGATTTTACATTGCAGGTGTTTAATTTGGCATGGGTTCCCCTTATAATCAAATCTTTGGTTGAGCATAATTGACCATCTTGACATCAATGACACCATCGTTGGTGATATTTTTATTTTTGTTCCACCACTTAGCTTTATCAGGTTAATTTTTAGTGGTGGTTGTTTGAGTAGGATCCACTAGAATTTATCTTTTGACCAATTTTTTCTTGCATCAAACACCTCGTTCTATCAGTTGTTTGAAATCGGGAGCGCATTGTTGTTCTATAGTAAAAGACATGTCTGGGATCAGATTATCGACAAACATGACTATTAGATCTTTCTCAAGAACATCATATGTGATTCTATTTGTTGTGTTTCTCCATCTTTGTAAAAATTTAACAAAAGATTCACCTTCTTTTTGCTTGACATCAAAAAGTTCCTTGATGTTGACCTTGCGTTATATGTTGTGATGGAAGTGAGTAATAAAGTTTTCAGCCAATTCACCCCAAGAGTGAGTACCATGTCGTAAGTGAGAGAACCATTCTATTGTGGGTCCGCCTAAACTCTGTGGAAATAGTCAGATTAAGTATGTTGCATCGTGTGTGAACTCAATGCAACTAGTAAAGAATTCACTGGTGTGTTCCATAGCATTGGTATTGCCCCTTTACTTGTCAAATTTAGGTACTGTAAAATGTGTTGGAAACTGAGACATGTGTAAAGAATGATCAAATGGTATGGGTACAAGTCCTCAACGGTACAGGTCTTAGTTTGTCCCTAATTTTGAATATCCATCATTTGAGTTTGTAGGTTTTGCACTTGTTGTATCAAAATGTGTGTTTGGGATTGAGGAACATTTCAAGTATTGGATCTTTGTCTCGTAGTTGGTATAATAATTTGCCTTTGAGTCCCCTGCGTTGGGATGTATGATCTTCTTGAGATTTGATATTGATTCCCAAACATATTATTTTGCTAATATTGTGGTAAATTATGGGTCCAAGGTTGTTGTGACTATTGTTGTTGAGACCTCTATTGGAATAAATATCTAGCCCTTGGAGGACTTTGACTGAATGTTGGACCTATAGAGATTGATATGAGTTGTTGTGAAGAATTAGATCCAAGGCCAGTAGGGATAGATTGTGATGTTTGGGTAGTTACAAATGGGTTATAGATTTCCTGAGGTGCTGATAAAATAACTTGAGCACTTGATGTGAGAGGTAATAAGGCAGATGCCTAAGATTAACTAGAAACCATGGATCCGCTCATTTGGGAACCCATTATGTTTTGAGTGGAAGATTAACTAGCTTGAGTGGATGAGCTAGTTTTTGTAGACATAGTCTATGCTGATGTTGTAGATGTTGATAATGGCACAAACACGGTTTGAGACACCATAGGATTATTTTGAGAGCTTTCAATTGTATTTTGTCCTTCCAGTGGGTTTTCAGGCCATATTGTGGATACATTGAATTCAACGAGAAGTTTGACTCCTTTGTTCATTAACATTGCTAGGAATCTCTCAGGATTTCTTTCTACCACTTGTGCAGAATAAGCATCTTGTTCTATGTCTTCTAGCTTTTAACCTGTGATATCTTGAAAAATAGTTGGCCTTTGGGAACAATGTGGAAGTGTAGGCAAATTTTTAGCTTATAACAAGGGATCAGTGTGTGTGAATGGGTCAATCTTTGGTTCTTCTTCCCATGGGGGAAATAGGTTAACTCATGATTCATCTTTTTGGTATCTAGCCTTTGACCTAGTATAAGGTCCTCCATAAGGTGTAAATGACATGGTGTTTTCCAGGATTTAACTAAAATGAGTGACGTAAAACAAACAAAAGGGACAACCTCTCGAAGAGAGTTTGAGTTGTTTTTTAACAAGGGTAATTCTAAGAACAAACTTCAACTTCTCTTGATCTCAAATATTGATGATGATAAGATATGATTTTCCTCTCATCTTAGATGAGACATAGTCATTATAAAAGGGTGATGAAACTGAGCTAATGAGATCAAGATAATCTAATCTAAACCGTTGAATTATCAATGCTAAAGAACAACCAAACTAGAAAAGAGAGGTAATCCTAGATGTTTGAGATTTTACCGGTTCTTTGTTATTTCCCAAAAATGTACACGCTAAGCTTTCACATGACACTTGAGACTTTTCCAAGGTTCTGGACTAATAAAATGCAGTGTTCTGATAGAGGAACCCATTCTGTTTTGATAGAATAAGACCATAGGTCTTTTGATCAATTGCAGAAAAATTTTGTCGATTGTGGCAGAATATAGGGTCAATTGCAGCAAACTTGTGGCAATTATGGAAATAAAAGATTCAACTATGGTAATAAACACTTGAATTGCAGCAATCTTCTGGGACAGTGAGGTAATATATTTTCTAGAACAACCTTCTATTAACACCCTAGACACTCGACATGTTTGACTCGTTTGATTTTGTAAGATGTTGGTTTTTCTTTAAAAATGATCACACAAGCAAACACAGTAGACATAATGTTCGTAGATCCAAGATTAATCAGTGTGTGTTCAACAAATTTTTCAAGTTGCAAGTTTTTCACATGGTCAAAACATAAACAATCAAATTAGTCTATGGTATATTAGCTTTATGATGTAATGTTATAGGCCCAATGCTTTTGATGTTCGTCAGCTCACACAGTAATTATCACACTACTAGGACACGATGATCCACAACGTAGGTGCCCGTATTTTTGTCTTTCCTAAGTATTTTTGTCGTGCTGATGAAGATCTATTTCATCAACACAATACCCTAGAACACATATGTTGGGATTCTTGGGGGGGAATTTCGCAACTCCTTGCACTATAATAAGACCCTTGATTTGGAGGTGAACTAGGTGGGTCTCTAATTAACTGGGCTATAGTAAGGTCTGTGGTGTCTATCCAATCGGTTTGTACATGTGTGACTCACTTTAGAGCCTAGTTGACCATGCTGGCTACTTAGGGATACTTCACCCGATCTAGACTATCATCAACACACCTCGCCTGACCTTGGCTAGATATAAGACATTAAGGGCTTTGGCCCACATCTTGTTTATATACCAATCAGAAGGATTACCAGTTTAAGGTCATCCTCTAAGGAAGAAGTGCTTCCCCAGATAGGCCTCTCTAAAAAATAAAAATATTTTTATTCTAACAAATTGTGCAAGTGCACCAAAGACTCAAAACAAAAGGTTAATCACATTAAGAACTGAAATTTCAAATGTGAACTAAGCTACCATCCATACAAGCACGCGAGTTTAATTTTAATCCCAAACCAAATGATATTTGCTTGTTTAGTTTTAAGTGCACCAATTTCAAAAGTTCTTTATTTTGTTCAGTTGTTAACCACACGTCAATTTTATGCACCAATTTGAAAGATGAGATTGTGATGTTTGAGCATAAACTTTTCTTTTTAAGCACCAAAAGACAAATGGATTTATTTTAGATTTAGAAAAAATTAAGTCGCTTCCACGCCGCAAGCTATCAAGAAATTGTTAGTACCAAAAAATCTTAGCAATTTAGATTTGATAATCCACAAGCGTGCTAGTATTGATACAATGAAAATTGAACTTCTCAGCAAATTCTCTTACCTTTTCCAGATATGTGTTTATAATACCTTCATAACCAATCTATGCCTCAAGTTCCTCAATTCTTAATTTACATGCATGTTCTTTGTTCTATTTAATCTCTCGCTCTCTTTTTCATTGCTCAACAGGCTTTTGAATTTTAACTTTTTGTGCTTTGGTGGCCCACTACATTTTTTATTACCTCAAGTGCATATTTCCAACAATGAAAATGTGTCTTTTTACAATAGAGAATGATATTTTAGACAAAAGAGAATCAAGTTTCATTTTTAGTTTTGAAACAATGTTTTTTGATAAAATGATTATCACCTACACCTACACACACAAAAAAAAAAAATTCAAAGATCTTTCTTTTTTTTGAAAATATTTCTCAAAAAATTTAAAATAATAGAGAATAAACCCCCTGTACAATTTCAAGACCTTTCCAAAAATGTAACTTTTTTTAAAAGAAATGTTGATTTGTGTCCAGAATTATTTTTTTTATGAAATATCATAAACAAATTATAAAACATCTAAAAAAATTTAGAGAAAACTAAAATTTGGATTGTATCTTTCTTATGTCCACCAATACCTGCAAAACCAATTTTAGGTCATAATTCCTTAATTTGTGTCGTAGGGACCCATTTTATTAGAACATACCAGTTTTAGAAGATTTATTATTTTTGCAAATATTTTTCACAAAAATTCAAATCACAGAGAATAAACCCCCTGTAGAATTTCAAGACCTTTATAAAAATGTAATTTGTTTGAAAAGAGACTCTGATTTGTGCCCAGAAATGATTTTTTTTATGAAATATCATAAAACATTTATTTAAAAAAATAAAAAAAACCTAGAAAAATCTAAATTTTGGATTGTGGCCTCCTTAGATGAGTGTAAACCTGAAAAAAAAAAGTTTCATATGGTTTGAAATATATGACCAAATTTCATGTTGGGTTCACCATAATGTATAGGCCTATGTCTGCACACTCAAACAAGAGGGTTAGTAGCACCAATTTGCAATGAAAGAAATCAACGCACTACTGAGAATGAGCCTATGAACAATAAAATAACAAACATTAGAAATGAAAACAAATAAATGCAAACCCCAATGCTTGAAGCTTCTATTGCTTCTCTCTACTCCTTCTAAAATGTTGTATGGATGGTGCTCAGTATTGGCGTTGACAACATCTATGACTAGAGAGTGTTGAGAAAATAAGATCCAAATGATAACAATTTTGCTTGATGCTTCATACGAAAAATCATGCATAGCAATTGTGCACAAAGTTGGAGATTTTGGATCCTTTCAAATGGTTGAGAAGGACTGATTTTATAGAATATGGAAATGATTTGGACGGATGAGATTGATCCCAAATACTTTTAAATGGATGGTTGAGATCAAAAGGAACTGAAGAAGCAATCAGTAAATTCATCATCTTAACTGAAGAGGAGAGGAAATGGTTGAGTCAACTGTAGAGTTGATCATGAGTTATATTTTTGAACTAGAGAGAAGATGAAGCAATTTATGCAATCACAGAGACAACACATGAGTTCCCTTTTTGAACTAGAGAGAAGAGGGAACAATTTATGCAATTAGAAAGATTGATCATGAGTTCCCTTTTTGGAACTAGAGAGAAGATTTATTTGATTATTTATTTGATTTTAGAAATTAAAATACTCATAAATGAGATGTTTGAATTCTATTTTGATTTAAAATAGAATTAAGAGTGAAATTAAATTAAATTAATGAAATTAATTTGATAAGAAGAATAATTAATAAGTTTAAATATTTGAATTTAAACTTTAGGAAATTGAATTTAATTAACTAATAAAGATTAATTAATTAAGGTTTATTAATTAAATAAAATTAATTATTTAATTAATTTTGGAGAAATGATTAGAGGATGAGATTTAGAAAAAATAGATGATTAACTAATGATTAAAGAAATCATTAACTAATAGAGGAAAATTAGTAATTAAATGCAAGGTCTCAAGTCTATCCATTTTAGGGTGTCTACACACCTTTGCTAGTGTTTGTTGTTCAAGCTCTATATGACATTGGGATGAAACTCTCAAGAGTTATCCTCTGTTGTGTGTTATTGTTCAAACACTATATTGAGTTTTGTGTAATTTGAAAGCTTAAATTATTTTCCCAAAGAAATTATATATTAGTTTTGATAATAAATATATTCATGAATTTGCAATTACTGAATAAAACTTGTTATTTGATGCTTTGAATCTTGTAAGCATTATTGACTATTTATTTTTCCTAAATAAATATTGTGTAATAATTCTTTTATTTTTGGTTTTAAATTATTAAAAAAAACAAAGTTTAGATCATATAAACCTTAAGGTCTTTACAGTGGTATCAGAGCTTCAGACCTGCTAGCTGTGGGTTTGTTTTATGAGTGAGAGGGAACAATAGTACCATCAGAGAGAAAAATAAGAGTTCCATCGTGGGTGACAGTGATGAAGAAGCAAAAGAATTCTTTCAATGATCTGAAGCCCTACATCTTGGTTTAGCGGAGACATTAAAAGAAGTCGCCCAATTGTTGAGAGGGCTTAAGCAGAACCAAGATGATAGAAACTATGTCAATGAGAGCAATTAAGGGAGAACTGATAATAGAAGAAAATTTGAAAATCAGGGTGAAGGAAGGAATGCCAATGGAGTAAGATATGTCCATGGTGGTGAGAATAATTCAATCAAAATATTTAGGGAAACAAAATTTCAAACAAAGAAGTTGGGATGGAACAAACAAATTAGACTGATGAAATGGAATATAATATGCCGAGGGAGGTAGTTAAGAATAACATGTCTTACCCTGAGTATTGTGGACTGAAATCCAAAAGTGGACATAGGAGGAAGGAGTACAATGAAAGAAAAGACATTCAACATCACTTGGGTAAGATTACTTTACCTAATTTTGATGGAACAGGTAGCACCACAACAAAATCACGGTTACAAACATTAGATAATTATTACTCATTAAACTCAATGGCAGGAGAAGAAGCCATCAAGTTCGCTACCTTACACTTGGAAGAAGTAGCTCATGAGTGGTGATATCATGGACTTGTAACTCAAATAAATGACTCAATCTCAACTATAGAATATTTCAATCAGAGGTTGGTTGAAGGATTCAATAGAATCAACCCCGAAGTTCATTTTCGTAACTTATCCCTATTAAAGAAAGAAGGTAGAATAGAAGATTATGTATAAAAAATTTATAAACTTGCGGTAATGGTGCTTGATGTGCTAGATTGGAGGCTGATAGTATTATTTGCAGAAGGATTAGCTGAGCCAATAAAAGGGTTACTTAAATCCTTAAATTTGACAATGTTTCCAAACGCCATCAAAATAGCCCTCAACCTAGAGGATTCAATGATCAAGGATATTTTTAGTAGTAAGAAGACAAGATCACCCATACAATTCAATAAAAAATTTCATAAAAATCCAATACCTCATAGGATTCCTCTAAAAAGGCCCAACCAAACCAAAGTCAATAGAAATGAGTTGAGACAAAATAAGTTGTTCTTTACATGTAAAGAACCATGGCTACCAAGACATTGATGCTTAGGTAAAGGGAAAATACATCATATTGAGGTAATCTTTGATGATGAAATAGAAATTGAAGGAGCTTATGTAAAAGATGAAACAAACACAATCAAAGAACCTAAAGGCAGTGCACTTGCAACTCTTACTAGAGAACCACATTATAGTGCATTCTGCATAAATGGCATTTTGAAGGGACAATGAGTTATCATCCTCGTTGATTTTGGAGCCACCTATAATTATGTAAATAAGGAAGTAGTGAGGAGGCTTAGTTTGAACACAACTTCAATTAAAGGGTTTGGAGTAAAGGTGTCTAGTGGGACTACTCTTTCCTGTACTCAAAAGGTTCCCCAAATGGAATTTTCTATGGGGGAATATCGATTGAAGGACAATTTTTATGTAATTGACATGGATATATAAGTAGTTTTATGTTGTCAATGGTTGCATGCAATTGATAAATATGAGATTAACCAATAAAAGTTGGAGATGAATTTCCTTAATAATGGGAAAATATATATTTTTGCAGGGAATCTCCAACAAACATAATGGAAATATCAGCTAAAAGGATGGAGAAGGTGTTCCATAAGAAATAGGTAAACTGGGTAGTAAAATGACTTATTAATAATGTAAATAATACAAAGAAAGAAGGTGCTAACAACATGTAGATTCAAATTATTTTTGATAAACATAATAACTTCTTCAAAGACATGCCCCCTAGGTTACCACTGAGTAGGGGTTTCCAACACATCATCGAACTTGAAAAGAGGGAAAAACTAGTGATGATCACTCCATATCGCTATCTGAAGGTTTACAAGGAAGAAATTGAAAATTTAATCAAAGAATTACTCAACATGGGGTGTATAAGGCCTAGTTCCATCGATTTTGCATCTTTTATAATGTTGATCATGAAGAAAGATAGAACCATGAGAATGTGCATTGACTATCGATCTCTCAATATGAAGACTATAAATAATCATTACCCAATACCACACATTGATGAATTACATTGAGATAGCTTCTTCTCCAAAATTGATTTGCATTCAAGATATCATCAGATCAAGTTTTATGATGAAGATGTACACGAGACCATATACCAATGTCACTATGGGCTCTGTGAATCATTGGTAATGCCCTTTGGTTTAACAAATGCTCCAACAACATTTTCAATCATGTATGAACCAGGTATTTATTCAGCAATTAATAAAAATTGTTCTTATCTTTTTTGATGACATCTTGGTTTATAGAAAATATTGGGAGGATCATCTAAAACACTTAGATGAGGTTTTGGTAGCCTTAGAGCAACATTCCTTTTATGCCAAGGCATCCAAGTGTGCATTTGGGTTGAAATCTTATATTTAGGCTTCAACATCAGCTAACATGGAGTAAGTGTTGATGAGGATAAGATGAAAGTCAATCAAGAATGCCCTAGACCCAACAACTTGATTCAATTGAGGGGATCTGTTTCACTATGTAACTATTATCAAAGGTTCGTTAGTGTATTTTCATAGTTGGCAGACCCCTTAACAAATATAAACAAGAAAGGGGCATTTATATGGACAACATTATCCCAACAACCTTTTGATAAGCTCAAGGAGGTAATGAGTTCATGCCCTATCTTAGAAATTATGTATTTTTAATCCTTTTTGTTTTAGAATGTGATGCATCTGGAGAGGGAATAGAGATTGCTCTGATGCAAAATAAATACCCTATAGCATTTGAGAGTGGGAAGCTTAAGGATACTGAATGTAAATTCTCTAAATTTATGATAAGGAAATGCTAGCCATAATGCATGCACTGACCAAATTCAGACAATATTTAGTTCGCAACAATTTTGTGGTAAAAACTAATCATAATAGCTTAAAGTATTTTCTTGAACAAAAAGAATTGAATGATTGACAGAAAAGGTGGATCAACAAAATCCATGCTTATGATTTTGATATTGAGCATGTAAAAGGAAACAATAATATACTAGTGGATGTTTTATCTTGAAAACATAATTGGCATTCCATTTATTATATAACTACTAATTGGAGAGTATCGATTGTATCTAAATATGTAAAAAAATCATTTGCTAGTGATATCTTGGAGGTAAAAGTGCAGGATAACAAGTTCAAGATAGTGAATGAGTTGATTCTTTACAAGGGGTGAATATATCTTACACCTGAAATCTAAAATGAAGGAAAAAATATTGAAGGCATTCCATGACACTCCATTGGTTGGCCACCTAGGATTCTAAAAACATATGAATAGGAATGAGAGCATTTCTCATTGAAATAATTAAATTAGGATGTTATGCAACATGTAAGGGAATGTAAGGAATGTCAACTAAACAAAGTCGAGCATATTTGTCCAGCAGGGCTACTGCGGCCTCTACCTATCCGCAACCAAAAATGGAAAAGAATATCTATGGATTTTATTACCAATTTTCCAAAGGCCCAAGGCAAGGATTGTTTGTATGTGGTGGTTGATAGATTGACCAATTATGCACACTTCTATGCTATATCATCGAACTTTAAGGCATCTCAAGTGGTTGATCTTTTCTTCACGAAAGTCTTTAAGCTACATGGGTTGCCGAAAACAATTATGAGTGATAGGGGTGGAAAATTTCTTATCCTATTTTGGAAAGTATTATTTCATTTGACAAGTATATAATTGATACCCAATACTAGTTATCATCTGCAAACGGATGGACAAACAGAGATAGTGAACAAGTGGATTGAAGGTTATCTCTGAAATTATATAACAGGTCAACAAACATCTTGGGTTAGATGTCTACACCTTGGGGAATACTGCTACAATACAATTTATCATATGTTGATTGGGATGTCCCCCTTTAAAGCATTATACGGATATGATGTAACTTCCTTAGTATATTTGACTATCATTGATAGTAGATTACCTAGTGCTAAGGATTTGATTCAGAAAAGAAAGGATATTTTGGAAGTCCTTAAAGAGAACTTGCGACAAACACAACATCAGAAAAAGTTGTATGTAGATAGATATCAAACATAAAGAACATTTGAAGAGGGTGATTTGGCGTTCTTGAGGTTATAACCTTCTAGACAATCATCTATGAAGGGAAGAAAAAATAGAAGATAAAACCACGCTTTTATTTTCCTTACTAGGTGATTAAAAAAGTGGGACAAGTTTCTTATGAGTTACAATTACCTCCCAACAACATGATTCACAATACTTTCCATGTTTAATTCTTAAATAAATCCCTTTGGCAGAAAATGAACCCGTCCATGGAGCTCCCTATATTGGACTATGAAGTAAAATTAATCCTTGAACCTGAATCTATTTTGGATGTAAGGGAGAAGATATTATGTAACAAAGCTATTCCAAAATTAGATAATGATAGATCAAAACAAAAATCAAAGATTCTAATGGAGTGGATGAGTGGGAAAACCAGCAATGGCAGGATCAGTATTCCAGAGAGGGAAAAATGTTGGTGAATGCAAGAGGTAAGGACAACTAAAAGTCAATGGAAGCATCTGAGGAGTCTGATCTAAGTGGGGACCCATGAAATGGGGGGTTTACCATTGAACCACATGGTAAATGGGGCATAGAATCACATGAATCTCATGAGGGGATCAAGGCTGTGGATAATTTAGGTTTTTTAAAATAGTGGTCCTCCCTATTTGGAAAAATACCTAGTGGGAAATCTTTCTTCCCAGAAGTTACATGTAGATCAGACCCGCATAAGGGTGAGTTCTCAATTTTTATCCCTAATCCCTTGATTGATCATTTAATTTCAGCTATGGAGCTCTCCCTAGTTGGAAATTTTTTGGGACCTAGGCCAAATATATAGGTGATTAGATCAATGATAAAAAGGAAATGGAAACTCAAAGGACAAGTAGACATCATTGCTCTCCCAAAAGGTTTCCTCTCTTTTGAATTTTCAAACAAGGAAGATCTTGACTTAGTGCTCTACGGGGGTCCAAGGATGTTTGGTAAGCTAGACCTAGCTATGAAGAAATGGGGGCCTAAGATGGATTTCAATGAAACTTTCTTCATCTCAGTGCCTATTTGGGCTCACTTCCCAGGTCTCCCACTGGAATAGTGGAACAAAGATGTGCTAGAAGGAATAACCTCGTCCTTTGGGGAGCTACTCACCATTGATCCTATGACAATAGCCAAAACAAGGTTGGTCTACATGAGAGTTTGTTTCAATGTTTATCATTTCATAGATCTCCCTACAAACATCAATATTTTTTCCAAGCTAGGGAAGTGGTGTTAGGAAGTTGATTTTGAATCCTTTCCCTTTGCTTTCTTTGTCTGCAAGAAAACTAGCCACTGGGCCAAGAATTTCCCTAACAAGATGAAAACGAATGTTAAAAGCTCAGAAGTAGGTGTGAAGAAAGATGAGAAAAAGAAATTTTGGAAACCTAAGAACTCTGACTCGACCACTTTAGAGGAGATCAACCAGGGGGATGCTAGGAATGGAGAGGAATCTCTAGGGGAAGCATCAGAAATTATTAAAAAGCTCCATCAAAAGGATGAAAAAGAAGTGAATGCTTTAAAGGATATCCCTATTGATAATAGTATCAAGGGGATGCCTTATTCTACTGAAGGAAAATATATTAGTGAAAATGAAGAACCGGGTTTGCCCAAGGACGATTTGAAGGAAGAAAAAAAGAATGGTATTGGCCACAAGGAAAAGGGAAGGTTTAATGAAAAATAGAGGAAAGCTAGGAAGGGAAAGATAATAGGTTTGTGGAAGCGCGTGAGGGGGCTGCCCAAGTTTTTGATAGGGAAAATATTGAAAATGAAACCCTCGAGGAAGGATAAATTATTGAGAGTATTGGATCTCAACATGAACAGATGGACCAACCCTCTAGGGTGGAAGATTCTAGGTAGTCTGGAAAAAATCATCAAATGAAGGAGATGTTTAATGATGCTTAGTAGTGCATCATTTTATGAGGTGGTCCTTTGAGTGACTCTATTAATCTTGAATCCTCAACTCGGAAGAGGGAAATTCCCCTAGCCGCCATGACCTGGGAAGTGAAGAAAGGAAACAACAGAAAGCCTGCTTTGGAGATTTTGTCAATTCATCTCATAAAGTTGGAGAGAGGGGGAAAAAAATAGATGGATCATTTTCCTCCTCCTCCCAGTCTCAAGTGGCCACTAGGGGAAGTACTAAAGATTATTTTGGAACCCCTAAGAATCCACAAGGAAGGAAGTCTGCAAAACAAAAATGAGAGATGGAAAGTAAGCAAAACATAGCAGATCGGAGACGAGCCACCATCCTTAAATACACTCTTGGTAATAAATGTAGATTGTCTCATGGAATATGAGGGTGTTGAATAGCCTCCATAAACAAGATATTTTGATAAACATGGTTAGAGATCACAAACTTGATGTATTTTTATTTCAAGAAACCAAAATGGCTAAAGAGAAAGTTGAAAAACTTAGGATTTTCAAACACTGTGGTTTTGTTGGAAGTAGCTCGGATGGGACTTATGGGGGAACTGTCATTATTTGGAACCAGAAGCATATCAGAGGTGAAGTGTTTTTGGATCAAGGTAATGTTGTTTTTGTTGTTAAATTCCACTATATTAGAGATGATTATACCTGGGTGACTTCCAACATTCATTCCCTAACAACAAAACAAGCAGGAAGAAATTATGGGATAAGGTTGCTTCTAGCAGGGTTGCCTTCCTTGATCTAAGCTAGTTGGTCATGGGTGACTTCAATACCCCCTTGTGGTATTGTGATAATTCTGGAGGCATGTAGAGTCAGTTGCATGGAAGATTAAACTTTATCAACCAGCAAGCTCTCATGGATATTGATCTCTAAGGGATTAACTTCACCTGGTCTAATTGAAGGGTGGGAGAGGATCTTATTTAGGTCAGATTAGACTGGGCTTTGATCTCTCTTGATTGGATGTAGAGGTACCTTTTTTCCCTCTCCTCTTTTTCTAAAATTGGTTCTGATCATTTTCCTATTGTGCTTGTTGTTGATCCAGTTTCTAGAAAGAGAAACTTTCCTTTTAGATTTGAAAAAACGTGGATGTTGCACCCCCTTTTTGAGGATAGCTTTAAAGGCTGGTGGGACATCCAGGTGGATGGTACTGCAATGTTTAGGGTGGCCAAAAAATTATGAAATGTGAAGGACTCAGTCAAGAATTGGATGAAGGAAACATTTGGAGACATCTTCAACTCCAAATCTAATATTCATCTTGACCTAAAGGAGATTCAAGACAAAATCTAGGAGGACGGTTACTCTAAATCCTTGTTGGAAAAAAGAGAATGAGGCTCTAGTGAAGTATCATGATGTTATTGCAAATGAGGAAATTTTTTGGAGACAGAGGTCTCAGTCTATTTGGTTAAAGGGGGGAGATAAAAATACTAAGTTTTTCCATCTGTCTACTCTTAAACATAGAGCAGCCAATCATATCTCTTCTCTTAATTCTGATAGGGGAAGACTCGCAAAAGAAGAAGATATTAGGAGTGAAATGGTTTCTTTATACTCTTCCTTTCTCTCTGTGAATTCCTCATTAAACCCTAAGTCTCAGGAAACACTCCTTTCTTCCATTCCTTTTGTTACCTCTAAATATAACAATGGTTTCCTTCAAGCTATTCTATCCTCCAAGGAAATTAGAGATGTCGTGTTTTCCATCAAAGGGGATAAAGCGTTGGGCCTAGATGGATTTCCCATGTTTGTTTTTCAAAAGTTGTGGCATATTATGGGTAAGGATGTGTTTGATGTTGTAAATTAATTCTTTGGTACCCGAAGAATCGTGAAGGAGATTAATGTCGCTTTCCTTGTGTTGATCCCTAAAAATACTGGGGATGACTCAGTGGATTCTTTCAGACCTATAAGTATTTGAAACTCCTTGTACAAAAATATCTCAAAATGTCTTACCTCTACAATTTTGAAGTTGCTGCCTGATCTTATTTCTCCCCAACAAAATGGGTTTGTCCCTCGTAGGCAAATCTTGGACTCTATCATCTCTATGCATGAAAATATTCACTCTCTTATCAGTTCTTCTAATCGGGTATTTTTCATGAAAGTTGAATTATCTAAGGCTTTTGATAGATTTGATTGGGTTTTCCTTCTAAAGGTCCTCTATGCTTTTGGTTTTGGAAATAAGGTTGTCCAGTTGATTCATCAACTCATTTCTACCTCTTCAGTGGTTGTGATGGTTAATGGAGCCTCTTCTAAATTCCTCAAACCTTCAAGGGGGATAGGCAAGGAGATCTTATCTCTCCTATCCTCATTTATATTATGGTTGAATGTATTGGGAGATGCTTTCCTAAACTCAACAGAAATGGTGTCATCCATGGGTTAAAATCATCATCTCACCCCCAAACTTTCTCTCATGAATAATTCATGGATGACACTATTCTTATGGAGGAGCCATTATTAAAGAATATAAAAACATTAAATTGGCCTTGAAAACCTATTCTAATTCCTTTGGGAAATTGATTAATTAGGAGAAAATATCCTTATTCCTTACCAACACTCCTGAAGAAAGATAATTGAGGATTTCTAAAATTCTTGGATGTGTTATTTTTTCCCTTCCTGGGAATTATTTGGGCCTACCCCTGGGGTCCAAACCCCCGGATTCCTTTTGGACATCCCTGATTGATAAATACAATAAAAAGTTGGCTGATTGGAAAGGGAATTCCTTGAGCCATGCAGGAAAAGTGCAATTACTTAAAAGTTGCCTGCAACATGTCCCTGTCTACGCCTTAAGTCTGTTCAAAATTCTTACAAAATATGCAGAAGTTATGGAACGAATTCAGAAGAAATTTATATGGTCTGGAACTGAAGAATAGAAGATAATAACTCTAATTTCTTGGGAGCAGTTGTGTAATCCCAAAAAATAGGGTGGTTTAAGGTATCAAGCCTATATGTATGTTAAATAAAGCCTTACTAACCAAACAAATTTGGAGACTATATGAGGAGGAGAGGGAATTAAATCTTATTTGGAAAATAAATTACCTCTTCAATTCCCCATATCTTGAGCATTTTTTCGTACTCACAATATCATAAATGGCTCCCATATTTGGAACTGTGTTCAAGGAGTTAAGGAAGTGGATGGGAAAGGGAAGAGATGGAAACTGGGAAATGGCAGTAAAATCTAGTTCTTGGAGGACTGTTGGTTGATAGAAAAACCCTTATAGTTGCTTCATGTTGATAATAGCATCATTCAGAGGTGCAAACTGAAGTATGGTAATCGTATTGCTGATTACTGGAAGAATGAATCCTGGACTAACTTGAGTAGTATTGACTCAAGTCTCTCTCAAATTTAGCTTTCTCTCAATTCCAGACTTGTGAACAAAGAATGCTCTGATTCTTTGATCTGGGACCTTATTTTCTAGTGGGAAATTCATTTTTTCCTCTGGATTGTCTGTTATTAATGATTCTAATGGGGAAATTCCTTTCTAGGCCTACTGCTGGAATAAAAATCTTATCCCTAAAATTCAGATCTTCTTTTGGATTCTTGTCCAAAAAAAATTTCTAACTATTGATAATTTGTGTACGAGGGGGTTTTGTATTACTAACAGATGCTTTCTTTGCAAGAACGATGTTGAGTTTGTTCTTTAGTTCTTCTTCCAATGCAAGTTTTCCCTTGAAATCTAGGTTTATATTATCCAAGGATGGAATCTCTCTTGGGTTTTCCTAGGAAATATTAAGGACTTTCTTGCGCAATGGACTTTCCCAACTCCTAACAAGGCTTCTAAGATGGTTTGGTCATTGGTTTCTCCTCATGTCTACTAGAATCTTTGGAATGAGCACAACAATAGGATCTTTAGGAACAGAGAGGCTCCTTTGATTGTGATTCCTAAAAATATTATCAGGGCTATCAGGGAAAAATTTGTTTCGGCCAAAGGTGATTACAAATTTTATGGAGATGGATATGATTCTAATTCATTTATGCTTTGTAACTTTAATTCTAAAAGAAAGAAGGAAAATTTGAGGGAGGTATTAGTCTGGCTTTCTCCTCCAGAGGGTTGGTTCAAGGCCAATTTTGAAGGTGCAGCTAAAGGAAATGTAGGTCAGGCTAGTTGTGGGGGGCTGGTTAGAGATATGCATGGAAACTGCATAGGGGCGGTGGCTATTCCCTTGGGCATGCAGACTAGCCATGTTGCCAAAGAGACGACGACTCCCCAGGTCATTAAACTTGCTAAGAAGTTGAACTACCAAAATATTTGGGTGGAGGGAGATTCTAATAACATCATTAATTGCTTACTTTTCAGGAATAAGGTTTAGTAGACTATAGAGGTCGTCATTAGGGAGGCCAAGGTCATCTTGGGTACGTTCAATCAGGTGCAAATATCCCATGCGTACTGTGAAATTAATAAGGTTGTGGATTATCTGGCCAACATTGCTATTAAAAGTAATGAAATTATCTTGGAATGGAGGCCTTAAGAAATATAAAGAATTAAAAAGAAACATTAATTATGATTTGATGCATAGTAATGTGGGAAGGATAATCGCTAATTATGGAAATTACACTCAATCACCTCGATTTTAGGAAAATCATTATGGAAATCAGGGGAAAGTATGAAAATATCTTTATTAATCCTTCTTGACACATTTTCTAGGTTGTTATTTGGGATTTGGCTATCAGCTGTATTTTACGCAATCGCTCGAGCCCGTATTCTATTTCTGTTGTATTTATTGCTACTTCTATCAGTCTTTATTTTGTTAATAGAAAAATGGGAGGAGACCCTAAGAGATGGGAGCTAGACTATTGCAAGGATTTGAGAGAGGAGAAGGATGTCTAGAATCATCTCAGGAAGGGTGGAGTCACCACCTGCATTGATCGCCTTCATGGTTTTGACAACGAGGTAACTAAAGAATTTTCTAAAAGCTGGGATGGGTCTTCTATCTTTCTCAATGGATTTAAATTCAAACTTAATATTAATTTCATTTATGAAATTATGGGTCTTCTTAGCTTTGGGAGGGATTTCTTTAAGGAGACAAAGATCTCTAATGTCGTAGTGCGTAAGTTCCTCAAAACTATGGAGGAAGAAGATTTTTTAATTAAAATGAGGGATTATAACAACATTGAGCAAATTAAGCCCTTTTGGAGGAAAGTGTTAACCTATGTTATGGCTTACTTCACCCTAGATTAGAGATACAAAAGGGTTCATAGATACCACTTTGTATTTTTAAACCACTTTCGATACAAGGATAGGGTTTCTTTCCCATTTTTTATTCTCAAGTCTTTGAATCATAGCCTGGATGAACACAAGAAGAAACCCAGCAAGCCTGCTCTACATGAAGGGCTTATCTTTCTCATCTCTGATTACTGCAAAACTATGACCCCTAAACTGACCATTTAGGAGTCTAAGGGAAAGAGGAAAGTGACAAGCGCTAGTTCGGATGAGGCTGAAAGGAAAATCCCTTGGGGTTCTAAAGGTGGAAAGAAAACCCATTTTAACCTTTTGAATTAGTTTAATAGTGAAAAGGGCATGGAGACAGAGGATGAAAGCAATGGCGAGTCTGAAAAGAAAGGGATGAGTGTGGCTAAATTAGGGTTTGATGAAGAGAAAGCTATGGAAACAAAAGATGAAGATGACTCTGATGCTAACTCTATTAAGGGTAGCCCCTTAAATCAAGTGTTGGACACTACTGCTCAGGAAGTTGGGAATTCTCTGAAGAAGGGCTAGCAGATGATGGAGGGACATCAAAAGAGTAGCAAGGAGATGCAAGTGGATGATAACATGACTACGACTCTACAAAAGGAATTTGAAAAGGGTAACAACTAGCAAAGCGACATTAACAAGGATACCACTCACCATATTGTGGACTAGTCTTGTTCTAGTTCGTTGGCTCCCCCCTCAAGCCCTAATAATAGGGTTGTGCATAATATTTATGACTCTAGAAGGAAAGATGAGATGTCCCATTAATGTTTTATCCATCCTAAGGACAATTTGGATTCCTCGTTGGCTTTCCTCCAAAAGGCCAAACTTAGAGTCGATATTTCTTATGCCATGAACAATTGGGTGCATAATGAGTTAAACAACATTTATACCAAGTTGGATAGTATTCAGGACAAGATGGATAAGGAATCTCAGGTTAGGAAGAATCTCAAAGAGTGCATTGGGGTCTCTCTTCACGGTGGTAATGAAAAATTGGATGCTTCTATTCAGAAGCTTTTGGCGTTGAATGGAAAAATTGAAAATATGGTTGCAAATAGGGATGTTGGTCAGGTGATTCTGGACAAAGGGATGGATGTGGCTTCTACTGAAGGTCTTGGGAAGTGTACTCATGCTAGTCTAAATAAGAAGGTTCCCATCTTGAATATTCCTTAGGCCCTCAAGGAGATCACTGATGATATTACTGTCATTGAAGAGGAAGCTTCCGCTACTCTGAAAGATCTGGCCTAGTGCTCTGCCTATCTTTGTTTTATGTTATGCTTTTGGTTTATGGTTGTCAGTGTTGTATTTTGTTGTGGGTTATGTAAGATATATGTATATATATATATATATATATATATATATATATATATATATATATATATAAGGGTATGGTATGCGGGTGTGTGTGGTATGGTGGTTGATGGAAATGTGTGGCCTCCTAATCCAAGACAAGGAGATCCCAATTGATTAATTGAAAGGAGACGATCAATGAAAAAAGGAATGAACTAGTTATGGATAAAGAGGAGAAGAGTATCTAATTCCTTGATTATAAAGTGAAACAATAGATCTAAATTTATTAAAACCTTAATTGAAATGAAACATTTACCTTGAAATGTAGCAGACCTAGAAAACCCTATTTTTTTATGTCTGTGTTGAGTTTACAAAAATTCTATAACCAGATATGGAATAGAAATGCAGAGACGGACATCGACCTTGACCTCTTTCTGGGGTGCAATTGTACCCCAAAATGTTGACCTTGACATGCACTGCTCTGACAGAAATTTTGTTCGCGGATCCCAAAAGTTGGCCGAAAAGGGTATCCAAATCTGCTCTTAGATTCGTTGTCCTGTACCTGTACCTACAAGAAAATGCTTTTGTTTGTTGGGGGAGAGGGGTTTGCCTTAGTCAAACCCTGACTAACCTTGAAATCAATAATTGAAATAGAGAATGCTAGAAAGTAGTAGAAGTAAATCTAACAATGAAGCTATAATATTCAATAGATATGCAATTGCATTTTGAATGTAAACAAGTATGTAAATATGAAAGCTTGGACTCAATATTTGAAACCATAAACCTCCATGATTTTATGCTTGGAATCCACCTTGAAGGAATAATGAATGCATCTTGAGGATGCACAAAGGATCTTGAAGGAATATCACACCACCATGATGGATAGATCTAGGGTTTGAATGATGAATCTTGAATGTTTGAACCAAATCCCTTCAAAGGCTTGAATGCTTGAATCCTTGATCTTAAATGGAGAGCTTTAATGCTTGAGAGGAAGACTTGAAAACCTTAATTGAAAACTTGAAATCTTGAGAATACCTAGTCTTGTTCACTTGAATTCTTCTTCTTAGGAAAAATGAGAGGAGGAAAGCTTCCTTATATACCAATCTAGGGAACAATCTTCTAGAGAGGCCTACATAGGAGAATTAAATTCCAATTAGACCTATACCCTTAGAAGTGGACCTATATTAAATATATTTTAAGATTTTTCACTTCAGAACCCAAAATAGTCGACCCGAAAGCGGGAAAATGAATTTTTGAATGTCCCCCGGCACCTGACAAACTTTCCAATTGGAAAGAGGGACCTGGGTCAAGGTCGAGGTTGAGGTTGACCCTGACCGAGGTCAAGGTTGAGGTCAACCTTGACCTAGGGAGTCATAACCCATGGAAAATGTGCCAGGTGGGATAAACAGTGTCCGGAGAGGCCCAATCTGGGTCCTAAATAGGCACAGAAGATGTAGAAGGGGAAGAAATGAGAGGACAACATGGTGATGGCCTGAAACAACCCCTAAACAGGGATAAACATTCTTATCATGGAAGTTATTCCAATTTAAGATGATACATTAAGCCCCCACTTTAGCGGGAGTATAGAAATCGAACATACTCACGGTAAAGTTAGAAGAAATACTCTGATGGATCGTAACGAGGTAGAACATCACTTATTCAAGGACATGAGCCCCTGGTCCAAGGATTCTAAATCAACATACACGCACAAGGATACAAAATCAAAGAGAAAATAATCATAGAAAGCATAAATGACTACATAAGCAAGACAAGAGAAACACTATAAATAACATAGCTTCATGATCTAATCCTACTAGCATGAAAGTAAAAGAGAGAAAAGAGAGAGTGATTACCTCACGTAGTAAGATGCCCACCTTACCATGAATCACCAAGAAGGGAGAGCCCAATAGGTTCACCCATAGATTGTGTTTTGTAGTTGTAATGCATCTTCTAACGGCTTTTGGAATACCCATAGATCCACATTATTGTATCACTATGGAATATAAAATGTGTGTCTCTTCAGGATTTAGCAACTTGTGTGCATTACCTTCCAAGGATTTAGCATATTTGAATTTGAAATATGTTTCTCTCTTCATGATTTAGCAACTTATGTGTGTTACCTTCCGAGGATTTAGCATATTTGAATTTGAAATATGTGTCTCTCTTCAGGATTTAGAAACTTATGTGCGTTACCTTCTGCGGATTTAGCAAAAATAAAAATGAAAATGTGTGTCTCTTCAGGATTTAGCAACTTATGTGCATTACCTTCCGAGGATTTAGCATGTTGTAAAATGTAAACTATAGTATAAGCGAGACCCTATATATGCCCCCTCCTTATCATGGCTACCTAATAAACATGATAAGGAAGAGAAGGAGGATACCTACTTCACAAAGTAAGGAGATATCCAGTTAGCAACAATGTACACTATAATCTTAGCGAAGAGTATTGACCCTTACATAAGAGCATAGATAATCATGAAAAGGATATGTCACTCATGGAAAAAGGATCCTCAAAGAGGAAGAGATCTTATCAACAAGATTCCCACCATAGAGGAAGGCTTAGGATAAAACATCATCTTTCAAAGAAAATCAAATAGAGACCAAAGATTCAATCGTCAAGCCCCCTGTGATCAAGAGGAAGAGGAATCTTGGAATGAAGGAATCAAACTCTAAACCAAAGCAAAGGAAAGAGTTTATAAAGAACATAATTTGCAAAATAAAGAAGAGGTGATGACCTAGGCCAATCACCTCTCATATAAGAGGGTATCCATAGCCAAAACATAAGTCTTTATAAGGAAATAATGTTGCAGAATAAACAAATGCCACTAAGCTAAGGAAAGTAGATCCTTAAACAGAGAGAAAAGAAGGAAAACCTTTCCCCCTAGGGATGAAAGCAAGGGATATACCAATCATATCAAGAGATGTTGTAACAAAGAGATATCTTTACAAAACAAATATCCTAGAAAATATATCATGAATATTAGAAGAGAGCTATGGGTGATTATGATCAAAGGAATGAATGTATCATAATACAATACTATAGGGATAGAATATAGAAAGAATAACCAATTAGGCTCAAAACAAAATACATGCTAAGAGCATAATGGATCCTAGAAAAATGGAATAAATACCTATTTCCCCCCAGTGAAGAGACAAGGGGGATAAATATCTATATTATTGAAGAACGAGGGTTATTCCCCATGTGGAAATTATGAAGAAATTGTAATACCGCACGAGAATGAGATATAATTCCTAAAGAAGCTCTTTCTCTAACATACATCTTAAAGTGCACGCAATCAGCAAGTAAATGTGTATTACTATAATGAAAAGGACATTTGTACTTGGAGAGAGCGTCTTTCGGCATAGGTTTAAAGATTTATATCTTGGAATTAATTAATTGGACATATACCTTCTTAGCTACATTGTGAGGGGTATCAGGGTAATCTAAGGAAAGTGTTAGAAGGAGAATATGAAGAGGAGGGTGATGATCAAAATCAACCACCTCAATTTGAGATAGCGGAAAGCCTAGACCATGCTTATCTTGTTTAGGGGATAGATGAACTGGATATTTAATACCATGTTCATTAACACCAAGCCCTAAACCCTTATAACCTTGTTTAGCCGTCATATTGTATCCAGTAGTGTACATATCTTGTAAAGCTTCTAAAAGAGGTGATTGTTTACGGTGATCATGAGAAAATGTTGTGTAAGGTGGAATGATAGGTTTAGAAGAAGGTTCTTTACTCTTCCCTTTAATATCATCATGGATCGGATAAGAAGGGGAAGGTAAATCAAATATTTCTTGCACATTTGCATCATGCACCATAGTTTGAGCCCTATCACGAGTGAGGGAAGAACTAGGGATAGAAGATGGAGAAATAGGAGTAGGAACATGAGGAATTGTATTAGGAAGGATAGGATTAGGATTAGGTATGATAGGATTAGGATTAGGAAGATTAGGAAATGGGGTATCATCTACCAAATTCTTCATAGAATCCAAAAGAGCAATAAGTCCGCTACACAAATTCTTAATGAAAATTTTGAAAGTAGGAAGACTAGTATTAGTTAATCTCAAAATAGAATAGGCAAGTGAAAAATTAAGAGTAAAAAACATATGAAATGTATGATACTCTCATAAACATCATAAATACTATAAAGAGATGCTAAGAGAAGAATAATGAGGAAAATAACCAAACCCCAAAGCATCTTACAGATCTTCATAGTGAATGGAATGCAAGAAATGTTTTTGTATTTTTATGAGTATGTAGATTTTTTTGTATTTTAAAATGAAAGAGCATAAAAGAAAACTAATCTAATATGTATGCAAAAGCTATTCTCTAAGGAAAAGAGGCAAAGCATCTAACACAAAAAAAGAAAGAGTTGTCTATCGCGGGTTCACCAAAATGTAGGATGTATATATATATATATATAT
>MU226193.1:2061971-2092891 GCA_018584345.1 Thuja plicata
TATATATGCATGTGTGTGTGTAGATATGTGTATATATATGTATATAAATATATGTATATGTATATATATAGTGTTTTTCAAAATTGTCTTCATAATTATTTTGTAATAACAAACTTCATCTTCATAACTGGTAACTTCATTATATCTTGTTCATCATACCTAATCATAGGTTAACAATACAAGGTTCTGATTTGAATAGAAAGAAAATTGTCTCCCAAATTTCTTAGACCAATAACTGAATATCTTTAACAAAAGTGGATATAATATTCTTAGACTTGAAAATGATCTGTCAATATCATAACTGCTTACCCATAACTGAATGATAAATCAGTCTAAATAAATACCAATCAAATAATCTTAAAAAGGGAACCCTGTAATTGCTTTAATTTCCTCCTTAAGAATGCATTAAGTAAACTCCCTCGAAGACTCGATAAATGCTAATTGTCATGAAAGACATAAGAGAAACCCTTGACACACAATAAATAATGTAACAAGAGTTACAACTAAACTCTAAACACAAAATCATTATGCCACATCATGAAACACAAAGAACCATTAGGACATAACCATAACATACCTGATTGAAGAAATGCAACTAGGGTTTACAAGAAAGATTGTTTGAATAAAAAAGAAAACACCCAATTTAGGTTAACAAAACCCTACAAGAAAATTACTTTACTCAAAAATAAAGTTACTTCAAAATGAACAACCTGAACTAACAAGATCTTTTCAAATACAAAAAATACTAACCACAGATTTGTGCTTAACAAAGACATAATATTGGAGGAGAGCGAAAGAGGAACAAAAAACCTGTAAGACCAATATATTATCAAAATTGCTTCTCTTTCATGTCTAACTACTAATCCATATGTTGGGAGAATCCACATTTTAACTGCTCCAAGATATGAATCAAGCTGCCATAATCAATAATTGTGCCCTAGCTATTTCAGGTCCTGTCCTAGCTCAAGAATGAGCATCAAAAGATAAGCACCAAAATGCATCATACTTTACTAGAATGCCAATAATAAGGACATATCAAACAATGCCTCTAAAAACATCTTTTCAAAACTTAATACATGTCAATGGTACTATAATCCCAATTCCAAAGTAAAACAAAAATATGTATTTTAATGGGAAATACTTTGCTCAAAATGCCCAAAGGAATAGTCACTCCTAGTGACTTTAATCAACATACATTGTGATCTTATTTTGATTGCAAACTATCAAGGTACATCTTAGTCACTTTTAGTGACCAATACATTTAAAATATATTTAAATATAAATGAAACTAAATGACATATATAGTAAATATTTAACTCAATTGAAGTACCAATATCATCCTGATTTTTTCATTTTACTCTGTCATCAAGTTCAAACTAATTATGTATCAACCTATCACATATTCAAATTGATCATATCATGTATTTTATGTATCATACTCTCATCAAGAAATCATGAAAGTGTATCATGTGAATCAATGTGCATCATATTGTCATCAAGTATGGGATCGTCAAATATGCCATTACCATGTATGATCAAGTATGGTAAAATTATGTATTAAGTATCATTGCAAGTATGATTATCACCAAGTATCATATGTGCTAGGTGAATCATATGTATTATGCGGCCCCTAATTAAACTTAAGTAACATGTATGTTTTAAACCTAGGAGAATAAATTAATAGGTACAACACTTGAACACATGAACAAGAATAATTTTTAGTGTTGAATTTTTTTTCAATAGTATGTAGTATACACTTGGCCCCAAAGTATATCAATAGACCAAAGAATAAATTGCTAGGCATAAAAACTATAAAGTTAATAAAGACATCATTACAAATTTGCAAGATGTAGGTATACAAAATATGATTCTAAAAGTTTTACATATCATGATTCCTTGGATGGATCGCTAAAAAAAACTACTACCCCTACTCCTCAACCATTTTTGGGTGAATGGTGAAAATTTCCAAGATTTATGCCTTACTCATTAGGAAGCAATCATAATTTACTAGAATAAACAACATATTGAAAGAACAACATAAGTGATATCAAATAGCTAAAAATTCTTAATAAACCATCTCAAAAATCCAAATTTACATATATGAAATAAAGTAAATACCATTAAAAATAATGCCTACAATGAATTAAAATAGTGGCATATAAGTTGAAATGTGAGCCCGTGACACTCCCTCTTACAACCCTCTTATGTGCTCTTATATTTTTTTAATGTTTGAGGTCGTAAATTTTGTTTAAAGAAGATTATTTACCCCCATTTTAAAACTAAATATCTTTAAGAGATCCATGTTACCTTCAATAATTTCCTTTGATTAATATCTATTTTGACATTTTTGGGGCCAAAAATGACCTTTAGAACACTAAACATTATATATTTGTGCTTTAATGTTCTCAGCATTAATATGAAAGGTCGAGATATATATTATTCACAACAATTAAATAAAGGTGAAACAAGTGTGTGCTTGTATCTCTTGCAATAGGAATTTAACCTTGTTCCACATAATAAAACATGCTAACTATAATGGTAAAGGAAATGGGTGTTCACTAGGTTATCCATGCAAACTAGAAAACGGACTTATTTACCTCTTTATTATATTAAGGAGAATGGATCCACTTGGTTCAGCCTCAAATTTGATTGAAAATAATTGAGTACAAGGTGAATTAAACACTCTTTGGTTGAGTGTATAGTGAGTTATTTAAAGATATTAATTGAATGCTAGATCTAGGTCCAAAGGTGTGAATTTGACAATAATTAGCATGCATAAAAATATCAAAATAGATATGCAAACATGGAATATAGTTTTGGAAAGAGGGGGGAGAGAGGAACATATGTCTAAACCTTGAGTCTGGAAGTAGAGGTCAATATTTGTTCAAAGCAACATTAACCTAAAAATGTTGAATGTGGACATAAATTATGTTTCCTACATCGGGATGTTGCTTAGAATGTTCCTCGAAAGGTATTTTCAGAAAAAAAAATTGGATGATGTCGCTTCAAAGAGACATTGACGTTGTTTTTTCACCTTTGCAAAAGTTGGTTTTGTAGGTCTCGGTTTTCTCTTCTTGATTCCAAATATGTGTCTTCATATTTTGTCACCTACACATGCAAAAGAGATAATTTATTGGGTTGTGTGATGTCCCTTTCTAATGTGACCCTGAAATATAAGTATTTAATAAGGTCATAAAAGTAATTAATTAATTATTTAATATTATCCCTCAAAAGTAAAACATAAGGGTAATATTATTTAATTAATTTAATAAAGTATTAAAGTGACTTTTATGATGAGTTAAGTGAAAAGTTAATAAAGTCACTTTATTATTATTTCCCTAAGTTTGAATAAAATTAAAGGGGGGGAATAAAGGACAAAGAAAAAAATGAAAATCAAGAGGAAAAGTAGAGGGAAAGCCAAGAGTCTCTAGAATGGGCTATACAAGAATAATGAGAGGTTCATTCAAGATATGATTGGTTTTATTATTTTCTCTTAGAGAGCTTGAGAGCTTCTAGCTTTTGGCTCAAGAAATCTAAGGATGAAAACCCTTGGAATTTCTTGGTGGATTGGATGACAACCCAATTCATCATTTGAGTGGACTCATATTAGAGTTCACCATTGCACTTCAATGTTCTAATCGTTAGAGGTTTTAGTTGGAGATATCACAGAGGCTTTATGGAAAATTTATGAAATCCCGTGCTGAGATAAATTTGCAAAAATCAAATTGGTTAACTGTCTTTCAAAGACAAATTTGTATAATTTGATTTGATAGGTTGGCTGAAGATATTAAATATTTAAATACTATTTTCCAAACTATTATTTCAGTTCGGCATTGGCCTTGAGATTATTTGATTTTCTTTGATTAATCAATTTATAGGTTTTGTTAAAGGTTATTTTGTTGTTTTATATGCCAAGTTGTGATATTTCAACAAAGAGAAAGTATAAAGTTTCAAGCTATATTTTAGGTTTCATATTATGTGACTTGGTTCCTTATTATAGATTGCAATGGATATTAATCTTGATGTTAACTCAAGATATGCTTGGTAGAGCTCTCTTTTACTTGGACAAAAATACGCTTTGAGCATTTGATTTCAAGTTGGCTCAAATTCTTCAATTTGAGCATAGTCTTTATAATAATTGGTTTAGTTTAGGTTTGTTTATATGTCATCAAATGGAAAAAGATTAAAAATATAAGCATCACATAGCTGCAAATTGGGAATAAAATCTCCAAGTCAGTGGATAGTTACAAAAATATCTTGAAGACCTTTATTAGGTGTACATATTTTTTACCTCAATGATGGATGAGAAACTATTATGGTGTGGCTCCCATTTTGTTGTTTCATGGGAATTCCTTTTCAAAGTGTTGTGGTTCTTATATGCCAAGGTAATGGGGCTTTGGTTACCGTGTGTGTATTTTGAGTGCAAACCTTCATAGAACATTAATTCAATACTTTCAATTCAAATCTAAGATTTAGGAGTTAAGATAATTGAAATAAAAGAAATTGAGAGCATTGTATGTATCTCTAATCTTAAGGACATCAATTATGCTCTCAGCTGCAATATATCTTCAAGTGACAACCTAAGAAATGAGAATTTAAATGATATGATATGCAAGCTATGATCTATGATGCAATATTTATGCAAATTTCTATACTAAATTATCAAAACAACTATATTAGGATGCAAATTCTATATTAAATAATAACGCTTAAATGAATAAACAATATGAAAACCAACGTTATGCATTTTCTTTGATGATAGTGGATGCACAATTGAGCACTATGCAATTACTCTACATGAAGGTGGATGATTAAATCTATTTGTGCATCCTATTTATAGTATTTCTCAAGGTGTAGGGAGTAAGTTTAGGTAACCATGATCAAGATAGAGTTAGGGTTAAGTTTGATGATGTGTCCCCTTTGAGTGGACAAGATTGATTCTCAAGATTGAGTGGTCATGATAGCAAAGCCTATTTGTGATCCATGTGCTTTCTTACATATTCTCTCATTGGTTGATTGATTTTTTTCATGTAGTTGTAGGTGAGAGAATTTAGGAGGGAATTAATTCAAATGAGTTAATTAATTAGCGATGTATGATTTATTGAATTGGATTGTATTAATGTATGAACTATGTAATTAAATGATTAATTCAATTACCTATTAGTTGATTTTTTATTTTAATTAATTCAAATGGCTTGCATTTAATTAATGTTTTCTTTGACCATTTATAGGTGTATCATTTTCCCCTCTTTGAATCTACTTGTGAAGCGTGTTGGTTCAAAGAAAATCTTATGTCTGATGTTTGGTTATGATGATTTGATACCTTGATGTCAACTTGATTAAATCGATTGACTGATATTTCCCCACTGATATGATGTTGATGTTGATGTTGATGTTGATGATAAAACTCCGATATGGATCTCTGATTTGAATTTTGGTTGATTTTTGATGCCCCGATTACAAATTTGAAATTTCAACGTTCAATACCCCTAATTTCGAAAAGTGCCCCGACTTTGATGATTTTGTGCTCTAATTATAGTATTCCCCCTCGGGAAAGGAATCAAAATGATTTTGAGTGATTTGGATGATTTTCAAAATTTTAATATTTTTCAAATTTTGAGTGAAATTTCAATTTTGATTTGTTTCCCAATATGAAATATTGAATTCGTTTGATAATCTGGTGGAAAAATGTTGATAAAATGGCTTATTTTTTATAAAATAGGTAAAAATACCCCTTTTAAAGTTCAATTGTGGGTATATATAGGCTTAAATTTACTTTTTTACCTATTCATTTTTACACTCCATTTTAACTTTTTCCTCTCCGAGCCTTTTTTACCTCCTTGCTGAAAATATGGTAGTCTTGATTCAGGAGCATCGTTTCAAGAAGGGGAGGAGATTCCAGAGACCCTAGGCGTATGGACCACCGATATGTCTCAAATCCTAGCCTTGTTTTTCAGCATTTCGTTGAACTTTTAGATTGATTTAGGCATCAGAATTTATGATTTTTCAAATTTTTACCTGTTTTGGTGCCTATACCCATTTATTCATCACCTATGTTCTTTGTTTTAGTGCATATACCCCCCATTTTGTCACCTAATATAGGGCAAAATTTTGACTTGTTGTGTTGCATGTACATTGCTTTGTATTTTTATCCTTTTTAATGTCGTCTGTGCAACTTTGTTTGTCACCTGTAAGGAGAAATGTCACCTATGCAATGTTGCAGCGCCTACGAAAAATATTGCGTCGCCTATGGAAATTTCTATGTTGCCTGGGTTTTTTTTTGCATGTAGCTAACAAAATGTTTCCTATGCTCAAATTTTGCATTTTTCCATTTTATGATTGGCAACTCAACATTTTGATTATTTTTTTTAGATATGATTGATGTCGATGATGTTTTTGATTGAATACTAATGATGTGTGTCATTTTTAAGTCTATGTTGTATGATGTCAGTCTAGATCACTTGATTGGTGTGTTATTGATGTCAATCTGATAAGTTGATAGGTTGGTTTTTTGTCCTCTAGATCTAGAGAAGGGAAATTTGATGCGCTCAAAGTTAAGCAAGTAGATGATAGTATAATTGATAATTGATTGAAGCTTAATGATCAATTGGATGATGTTGACTGATTGATATGTGTTTGAATTTTAAAATAGGTTTCCTTTCATAAATTGAATATGAGGGGTCAATATCCATGGCCCTTTGACATGATATTTGTTCTGACTGTTGTTGAGAGGCATGTGATTAGTCATTGCAGTCTCTGGTATCTTTTGGATATTCCCCAGTTTCGAGTGAATAGGGGTTTATTGATAGCATTGGCTGAGAGATGACACTCGGAGCATAATACTTTCCACCTTATGATGGGTGATATGACTATCACCCCAAAGAATGTATATCTTGCGGGCTTATTTTTGATGATTCTACTATTGGTGATCAGATGATTTGCGAGTGATAAGACAATGTTATGATGCAACCCCATCAATATTGGCAGCTTTCATTGGTGGCTTTCTAATGCCAGATAGGAGAGCACAAGGAATTTCCATTGGATGGGTTAGGATCCTTAAGGGTATGGTTGTGCATCCTCAGTATTTTCATGGGGAGCTTGTGTCTTAGCACATGTTTATCATGATTTACACCATATTGCATATAGAGGGAGTGCAACACTTTTTGCGAGTGTAGTGCTTCTACAGGTATGGGAATGAGAGCATCTTCCCATTACTAGGTCATTTTAGGATTAAGTAATATTGAGAGGGGTGGGCGAATCAATATTACATCACTTTATAAATAAATTTAACCAATTCAAACTTAACCAAGCAAGTACTAAAATAATAAGAACATGCACATAAATTAGACAACTCATAAAACCATAATTTGTTCTTGAGGAAACCCTGGCCAAGGGAAAACCCCAGTGGGGATGATATCCACAAATGATGCACCAATAAGTATAGTGTACCTATTAGGAGACCTAGCCCTGTTAGGAGCTAAATATTACATTTAGTACATATCATTGTTAAAGGATAGAAACCTTGTTAGGGGTATACAATGAGCACACTACTCTATGTCTGTTATAATGATTTTTCAATATGAACTATACAAGCATCTTTTATGCTCAAGTAGTCCCAATTATAGCTTGCATCATCTGCTATCTGATTTTGACATCACAATGCATCTACACATTCAACACAGCTCTTCGCATCATAAAACAACTTTACTTATATACTCGATCTCAAAATTTTCTTCCAATCGACTCACAAGAACATCACAAAACATGTCCAAATATTAACCAAATAACAAATACATAATCGTTGATCATAATTAAAATAATTTAGGGTAGGACCCAATCCAAATCCAAAGTAGCACTTTTTGATTCCACAAAATACTCCCTTAATCATCGCGGTTATTAATCTACACTGTATCACTGTTGTATTGTCTTTGCATCGCTTCAACAAGTTGTAACTCTGTCCAGTCAACTCCAAAATTCAAGAGACCTTAATTGAAGGTCTATTACATCCCATAGTACACTCCTCTAAGCTTTCATGACTTATTTTGATGTATATTGTGCTCTCTAATCAAAATTGTGTAATTGTTCCCTGTTAACTGTATCTTGGACTTAGTCATTTTACAAAATTGAATATCCAAAACTAGATTGTACTTCAAGAGACCATGCCAATGAGTAGTGTTTCCAGAAATAACAACCTCTAAGCTATGAAAATCATGACACTTTCCAAGAATCTCCCCCTTTTGCATTGATAGAAACACTTAGTGAAAAATGACTAAGCGCTTAATACCAAACTATTGACTAAGTGCATTTTTCATACTCATTACTCCCCTTTGACATCAATGGAAAAGGTATGCTATAAAATTGTATCTATATATACATCAAAATTTTAGAACTACACATCAAAAACTCATACCATGTGAAGTACATCTTGGAAAGAGGTTTCCAAGATCTTTTCCTATGTTGTCAATGTCTTCACCAAGATCTGACCAACATGAATCAAACCATTCAGAGCAAAAGAAGCTATCTCAACGACCTTCAATTTTGTAGGCATGTCTTCAATAAGAGATTTATTCACTTTCTCCATATCTAAAAGGTGTTTCTCTAGAATTTTATCACCTTCAATTTTGTGAGACTGATTATTAAACATTAAAGTTTATAAACAAAAACTTTAATCCAAATGATAACATGGTAAATTCTAATACAATAACACAATCCTTTATTTTTGAGGGAACCCTGTTAAAGGTAAAAATCTAGTGGGAATTAACACCCATAAATAATGTACTGAGAGTATAGTATCCCTGTTAAAAGATTTAGCCCTGTTAGGAGCTTATCAATGCATTATAGTACATAGTCCCTATTAAAGGACAAACCCTATTAGGATTCAAGAGTAACAATGGGCTCACTTCCCAGGCACACTGCCTAAAGAAGGTTAAATCCACCCTCGAGACTTACAGTCTGAAATACAAGTGTATATAGGAAATATACAATCCAGTGAACTGATTGATAGCAATTGTCTTTGCTTGGTCAGTTCCAATGAAGTAACATAATCACAACCTCTGCTTCAAATCCAACAAACTTCACACAAACAAGCTCACAACTTCCACACTTCATTTTCTCTTCCACAATCACACTTTCCAAAAAGAAAATCTCTCTCGTATATACCCTATTACAATAATTAATTAGGTAAGCCAATTAGGTTTTCCCAATATACAAATAATTATTTAACCCCTTGCTAAGATACACACGGTACCTATGACAAGTAAACATCAATTACAATTCATCAAATATAATCCAAGATTTGTGATCCACGCTCGCAACCCATAATACATGCTACATCTCTGAAGTTGGCCCTAAATAGGTCTCCTCCAGAACACACACCACAACTAACGTCACCAAGAGTCCTAAAACCCAAGAATCATAATAAAAATTCCTTAACATGTCTTCTACAGTCCCTTAAGGTCACATAACCTGAATCCACATCGCTTGTAAGTTATACTCAAAACACAGAGACTAACTCTGTCAATGATCATTGTCACTATCCAGTACCCAATCTTCACTAAAACATTTGTAACTCATCTAGTAGACAATATTAAGTCGTGTGACCTTAGGAATAAGATAAAAACATATCCCTGTACACATAACCATCTTCGCTCATTCTGAATCAACTGTACAATACTCGTACACTTATGTCAGTCATCAAGCAATAGTAATAACCAATCTATTCTGCCTCCATGGAAACATATGTTGACATCAGTGACAAAACATGAATACCAACAACATCATCAACAACCAATTCCAACAATCTCCCCCTTTAGCATTTATGGAAACATATGGGAAAATCCATCAACCCAAAATTACTCTCTCAATACAATCTTCTCAATATCCTCATCACAGCTCTCCGCAAAGCAGTGGGGATTTTCTCATAGAATCTCTCCCCTTTGACAACAATAGCAAAGGGTGCCATAATTATTCTTCTTTCCTCTTCAAGGTGTATCTTTTTCAAATCTTTATGTCTCCAAAAACTAGGTGCAAAATCACCCAAATATGTTCTATAATGTTCTTGCGGTCACTCCCCCTAAGGAGTAGATCCATATATCAAGTCCATTAAATGATATAGCTTTGAAAGCCACTGGACTGATACATTCTTGCATCAATTTAGTTCTTGCAAAGAGGGCCTCTCACCCCAAGCATACCTCTAAGATAATCAAAGGCATCCTTTGGAAAAGGTTTTGTAAATATATCTGCTATATGTTCCTTTGTGCTGATATACTCCAATCTAATCTCCTTCTCTGCTACCTTGTCTCTCAAGAAATGATACTTAATGGAAATATGTTTAGTCTTTGAATGCATTACTAGATTCTTTGACTTGGTAACTGCTCTAGTGTTATCACAATGGATAACCACTAGCTCATCAAAATTTATCCCAATGTCCTTCAAAATTTGTTTCATCCAAACAATTTGTGTGCAATTTATAGCAGCAACAACATACTCAGATTCAGAAATAGACTGAGTTATACAATCCTATTTTTTACTTAGCTAAGAAACCAATATTTTCCCAAGAAAGAATGCACCACCACTTGTGCTTTTTCTATCATCAATATTCCCTGCCCAATAAGCATTAGTATAAGCATGTAAATCAAAATCATCATATTTCTTATACCATAAGCCATAATCTAGTGTTCTTTTCAGATATCTAAATATTCTTCTCACAATAGCAAGGTGTGTCTCTTTAGGATTCGCTTGATATCTTGCCACAATTCTAACTATATTAGCGATATCCGGTCTGGTGTGAGTCAAATATTGTAAGCCTCCAATCATAGATTTGTGATTTGTCTGAAAAATACTCTAAGTTTCATCAGTATTAGTAAGCTTGTGACCAGTAACTATAGGTGTTCCAACAGGCTTACAATCTTCCATTCCAAAAAAAATCAACATTTCTTTAAGATACTTTGTCTGAGAAATAAAAATACCACTCTCATTCTGATTAATTTGCAATCCAAGGAAAAATTTCATCTCACCAATCATTGACATCTCAAATTCATTTTCCATTTCTTTAGAGAACTTTTTACTCATTTCATCATTTCCTCCAAAAATGATATCATCAACAAAAAATTCTACTATTAGAATTCCATCTCCACTAGTTCTTAAGTATAATTTTTTTTCTGCATTACCTTTTCTAAAGCTAAGATGAAGTAGATACCTATCCAATCTTTCATACCATGCTCTTGGTGCTTGTTTAAGTCCATATAAAGCGTTCTTCAACTTTCAAACCATGTCCTCATCTTCTGTCAAAGTAAATCCATCAGGTTGCTCAATATATACTTCATCTTCTAGATCTCCTTTCAGAAATGCAAATTATACGTTCATCTAATATACTTTTAAGTCTTTGTGTGGAACATAAGCAAGAAATAATCTTACTTCTTCCAAGCTAACAACATGAGAAAATATTTCTTCAAACTCTATGCCTTCTTGTTGCGAGTAGCCTTTACAAACTAGTCTTGCCTTATTTCTTACAACCATTCCCTCTTTATTCATCTTATTTTTGAAAACCCACTTAGTTCCTATAACATTCTTAGCTTTAGGTCCAGGAATCAATTCATCAGTAGATTTTGGTTCAACTTGAGAAATCAAACAAATTTCATCTCTTAATCTCGATCTTGTCATCTTTCATCTATTTGCATCTCCAATAATTTGATCTTTAGGATGGTTTTCTTAAGATACCTCAGAGTCTTAGGATCATTTGAGTCATCTTGACATACCTTGATCTCATAGTCAATCTCAAAAGGTTCTTCTTGATATGTAGTAACCTCCTTGACCTTTGTAGTCTGATTACAATCATATGTTCTCTCTTGACTCTGGAACTTTTCATCTATCCTCACATTAGCACTTTCAATCATCTTCCTCAATCTCAGGTTGAAACATTTGTAAGCTTTGTTTTTATTGGAATAACCAAGGAAGATCCCTTCATCACTTCTAGCATCAAACTTTCCTATCTCACCATCTCTTTTGTTATAGCATTTACTACCAAATATTCTAAAATATTTCACAGTAGGAGTATGATTAAACCATAATTCATAAGGAGTCTTACTTGTACTTTATCTGACCTAGATTATATTCAAGGTATATACAGCAATACCAAAAACTTCTCTCTTTAATGAACATGTGATACATTTCCTTCCAGCAACATAGTTCTAGCATCATCTAATATTGTTATGTTTCTTCACTTTGCTATCCCATTTTGTTGTGGTGTACTAGGAGCATATGTCTGTCTGTATATTCCATGCTCTTTTTAATAGGTATTAAACAAATCTAAAGTAAACTCACCACATCTATCTAATCTCAAACATTTTATATTTAAGCCAGATTCATTCTCAACTTTTGCTTTGAATATCTTGAATTTGTCAAACGCCTCTGATTTCTCTCTTAGATATGTAACCCACATCATCCTAGAAAATTCATCAACAAAAAGTATAAAATACCTTTCACTATAGTAAGATCTTGTTCTTGTAGAACCACACAAATCTATATGCACTAGATCCAACTTCCCTTTCACTGAGTAAGATTTACTTTTAAAAATGCTTCTAGTTTGCTTCCCCATTACACATTCTCTACACATGGTGTTAGATGGTTTCACAATCTATGGTAGGTCTCTAATTACATTAGTCATACTTGCCCTCACAATATTATCAAAATTAACATGACAAAATATTATATGCCATAACCAATTGTCATCTACCTTCACAGCAAAATAAGAAGCCTCAGATGTATTTAATTCAAATACATTACCTTTAAATTTAGTACCAGATGTGATTAAGTCTCCTGACTTACTTATGATAGAGCATTTCCCATCAATGAATTTCAATTGATAACCTTTGTCCACTAGTTGTCCAACACTCAAAAAATTATGCTTGAGTCCATCAACAAGTAATATATTGTTAGTATTGGTCTTTCCATCCAAAGAAATAGGTCCAAATCCAATGATAAGCTTAGGAGTATTGTCTCCAAATCTCACAACACCACCATCATACTTATCAATTTAACAAACTTATATCTATCTCCAGTAATATGGTGTGAACAACCACTATCTATGACCCATTCAGATTTCTTTTCAACATGTAACACTAAGGATTTTTCTTCATGAATAGGTTTATCATCCTTGATAGCAATAAATCCAATATCATCATAATCAATAACATCATCATCAGAAACACCTTCAATAGCATTGTAACATTCCTTATCCTTTGAATACTTAGGTTTATAAAACTTAGAATTTTTCTTTCGAACCCTTGTAGGACATCTAAATGCAAAATTACCTATCTTATTGCATGAAAAACATTTCAGAGGTAACTTTCCTTCAAACTTACCCTTTCCTCTCTTATCTCTTCTAGTGATCAGCACCACAATTTCATCTAAATTTATTTCTTCATATTGTATCTATTCCTATTCATCATCATATTCACCAAGCTCTTCTCTCAAGTCACTACTGCTGGTGCTCACAATTCCTGATAAAGTATTTTAATTTTTATGCACAGTCACCTTGAATGTTGTCTCAATTTTAGGTAATGAATCTCCCAACTTTTCAACCTCAAAAGTAGTTAATTTTGCAATCAACATATCTCTATTAAAGTTCGTTGTCAAGGGTATGATCTCTTCTATAGCTTGCACTTTAGTCTTGTAAACAGGTGTCAAATATCTAATAATTTTCACAATCACTTCTGCCTCACTGTACGTGCCTCCAGAGTTTTTGATCCCAATAAAAACCTCAGTAACTCTCTATACATATGCTCTAATATTTTCATCATCTTTCATTTTCAGATTTTCCATCCTTGTTTTCTAGTTCTATAACTTCTCTTACTTAGTAAACTTATCTCCTTCATATAGTGCTTCCAATCTTGTCCAAATGTCATGTGCAGAATCCAAATCTTTAACCTCAGTGAACTCACCTTTTAAGAGCGCACTAATCAATACTTCCCTTGCGACCATGTTATATGAAAATATCTTCTTTTCTTCATCAGTAGCCTTATCTAGTTCATCCTTAGCCTTCATCTATACATCCTTCTTTGTAATCATCCAGTAGTCGATTCCCAACCATAGAACATGTATTCTCATCTTGTTCTTCCAACTGGCAAATTTTTCAAGATTAGACTTTGGACTATCCTTCTTATGGAATTCCATCTTCAAGATCACCTCAAGTTGTTAAGCTTTCTCTCTAAGGATGAGTCACTTTGATACCAATTGTTAGGAATAACAGTCCACCAACACAACTAAGAGGGGGGGGGGTGAATTAGTTGTGAGACATATTATTAAACATTAAAATTTACAAACAAAAACTTTAATCCAAATGATAACACAATAAATGCCAACACAATAACACATTCCTTTGTTGTCGAGGAAACCTTGTTAAAGTAAAAGCTTGGTGGGAATTAGAACTCACAAATAATATACTAAGAATATAGTATCTGTGTTAAAAGATTTAGCCCTGTGAGGAGATTATTGATGCATTACAGTACATAGTCCATGTTAAAGGACGGACCTTGTTAGGAGTCAAGAGTAACAGTGGGCTCACTACCCAGGCACACTGCCTAAAGAAGGTTAAATCCACCCTCAAGACTTATAATCTGAAATACAAGTGTATATAGGAAATACAATCTAGTGAATTGTCTAATAGCAACTATCTTTTCTTGGTCAGTTCCAATCAAGTAACACAATAACAACATGTGATTCACATCCAGCAAAATTCACACAAACAAGCTTGCAGCTTCCACACTTCGTTGTCTCTTCCACAATAATTAATTAGGTCAGCCAATTAGGATTTCCCAATATACAAATAATTATGTAACCCCTTGCAAGATACACATGGTACCTATAACAAGTAAACATCAATTATAATTCATCAAATATAATCCAAGATCCATAATCCACGCTCGCAATCCATAATACATGCTACATCTCTAAAGTTGGCTCCAAAAATGTCTCCTCCAGAACACACACCACAACTGACGTCACCAAGATTCTTGAAACCCAAGAATCATAAAAAACATTCCTTAACATGTCTTTTTCCATCCCTTAAGCTCGCATAACCTGAATCCACATCGCTCGTAAGTTATACTCAAAACATAGAGAATAACTTTGTCAATGATTATTGTCACCGTCCAGTACCCAGTCTTCACTAAAACATTTGTAACTCATCTAGTAGACAATATTAAGTCGTGCAACCTTATGAATAAGATCACAACATGTCCCTGTACACATAACCATATTCGCTCATTCTGAATCAACTGTACAGTACCCGTACACTTATGTCAGTCCTCAAGCAATAGTAATAACCATTATGTTCTACCTCCATAGAAACATATGTTGACATCAGTGAAAAAACATGAATGCCAACAACATCATCAACAACCAATTTCAATAGGAGGGAGACACCAAAGTTGAATCAGGATAGCTTCTCTACATGACAAAGCAGGATGAGGTTGCACTTATCTGGAATTGGAGAGTATACATTATATTATCTTGACACTGAGTGTTCACCACCACCATTTGCGCATATGACACTTGAGGAAATAAGAGAAAGACAAGATCACACACAAGTTATGATTGAGATATCATCTTCTCTCTCTAACCTAGAGTTTAAAAACTTTAAAGGATGTGATACAACAAAACAGATGTGAGATAAGATTGCATTGGTACATGGTGAAGATTAACATGTTCAGAAGGCAAAAGCTGAAAGTTTAAGATGCAAGTTTGATGCTATGAGAATGAAAGAAGGTGAAATTGTTACATAGTACAATGCAAGACTAAAGGAGATTGTGAATTATAACAGAGGTATTAGAGGACATATAGAAGAAGAAAATGTAACAAGTAAATTGTTAAGGACATTTTTGCCTACATATGTCATCCAAGTATCAACAATACAATAACTGAGATCCATTCCTCAGATGACTATTTCACTAGCTGCTACAATTGGTAAGTTGATTGCTTTTGAGCTAAATGAATTTGATAATAGTTTATCTGCCACTACTAGGATTGATTTTGCATTAAAGTCATTATTGAAAATTGGAAGCTCTAGAGAGTCTAGATCTAGTGATGGCTATGCAAGTAGTGAAAGTGAAAGGTTTTATAGTTGCAAAAGTGAGATAGAAGACTTATATGTCGAAGATGAAAGAAATGAAGTAGAGTTTGAAGCTCTACTAGCTAGAAAACCAGATAGAGGAAAAGGCAAGTACCGAGGTAAGCTACCTTTGAAATGTTTTAAGTGTAACAAGATTGATCACATTGTAGCTAGATGTCCATACAATGAAAATGATGAGAGAAAGACAATCGAGATGATAACAAAAGAGAAAATAGATTCTGAGATTTCAAGAACAAAGGTAAGAAGTTATGGCACATTACTAATGAAGGAATAACCGAAGATGATATAGATGATGATGATGGTGAAGAAGTTGTGTATGTTTCTATTAAGGATGATTCAGATGGAGAAAGGTATGAAGAAGAAAAATCCCTAATCTCACATGTAAGTAAGAGTGATACCTGGATTATAGATAGTCGTTGTTCACACCATATGACTGGTAACACACTTAAGTTATTTACTATGCAAAAACACGATGGAGGGTATGTTAGATTTGGTAATGATGCTCCATATCCTGTGAAAGGTAAATGTTCTATAATTATGCTAGATAATACAAGATGTGATGATTTCTATTGGGTTTAAGGACTAAATTGTAATCTGTTGAGTGTGGCACATCTGAATAATATAGGACACTGACTAGAATTTCGGAATGGAAAGTTAAAATTATTTGATCATAATGGAAGTTTGATTGCCAATTGAGAACAATCTAAAGGTAAGTTATTCTACCTTGATACTTCTACAAAGAGTTGTATATCTTCTAAAGTTGAGGATGTATGGTTATGGTACAAGAGATTATATCATGTGAATTTTGAGAACTTAATTAAGGTAAGCAAAAAGAGTAAAGTTAGAGGTCTACCGAGATTAGACAAACCTGAAAATGTCATGTGCAAAGGATCTCAAGTTGGTAAGATGACAAAGTCAAGTTTTACAAGCAAATGTTACACTACTCTAGGAATTTAAGAATTAGTGCACACTGACCTATGTGGATTAATGAGAACACAAAGTTACTATAGTGATAAATATTTCATTTTATTTGTTCATGGTTATTCAACAATGATGTCTTTAATGTTTTTGAAAGCAAAATTAGATTCTTTTCAAATGTTTAAGTAGTATAAGGCAAGAGTTGAAAATGAGACTGGAAGACAAATGGAGTGTCTAAGATCTAATAAAGGAGGAGAGTTTACATCTAATGAATTTACACTTTTCTGCAATGAACATGGAATAAAGAGACAAATGTCTGCACCGATGACACCATAGCAGAATGCTATAGTAGAAAGGAGAAACATATCCATTTTTTATTGTGCAAGAACATTGATGATTGAGAAGGGTATTTCTCAAATATTTTAGAGAGAAGCATCTAGCACTGTAACTTATACACTAAACTAAGTACAACTGAAGAAAGGTACAAATAAGACTCCATATGAGATCTGGGATGATCATAAACCGAATGTAAGTTATTTCAAAGTATTTGGAAGTAGATGTTACATTCTAAAAGATGCTAGAGATGGAAAGTTTGATTCTAAAGGAGATGAAGGAATTTTATTAGGGTATTCTGCAAAGAGCAAAGCTTACAAATGTTTGAACAATTCTACTAACAAAATTGTGGAAAGTGAAAATATAAGGGTTGATGAATTTGCAGAGAAAAATGATGGAGACAACAAGAAGGAACCCAAGGACTACCAAAGATTTGTATATGTTCAACATGAGATTCTTGATACCTTATCGAAAGCACAAACCGAGGAGGAAGTTGAACATAGAGAACCACCAAATGGTGAAAATGAAGAACTTCCACCACCCACCAAGCTTGTTCTAGCTAAGTATGTGAGAAGACACCACTCACCGAGCAAGATTATTAGAGACAAGAATGTTGGAGTTATGACAAGAAGAAAGGTAAGAGATAATACAGCTTAATTTCCAAATTAGAGCCAAGAAGAGTAAAAGATGCATTAGAGAATGAAGATTGGATTAAAGCTATTAAAGGATTGAAGTTTGATAGGCATTGCCCCCTCGTGATCAAAATTGAAATGAGATAGAGGAGAAACAACAAATTGATAAACTTGATCAAATCAAATTAAGGATAAGGTTCTTGATGTAAGATGAAAGATATAAGGATCACAGAACCAAGGCAGATCATCAAGCATGAAAGATTATGCCCCAAGGTTGAGTTAGAAGAAAAGAAGTGGGGTGAAAGCGAATGGAAGATAGAAGTTTGGAAGAGGTGGAAAAGAGAAGAAAGAGAATTTGCCTTAAGAAAGAGAATGCCCCAAAATCAGTCAACTGTTTAAGATAGAAATTTTTGATTGAGATCATGAAAGAAGATAAGGTAATGAAGATCAGAACGTGATCACAGTTAATTAAAAGTCCACAAGAAAGATGAAGGAGACCCTCTCAAACTCATAATGCAGTCTAAAATGCAAACTAACATGAAGTCTAACAATGCAAGCTATATGAAAATGCAAAGATGTACTTGAAATAGAGCAACTGTAACATAGGACTTTGTGTTCATCATTCATTAGAGAATGTTAAGGAACTTATTTTCATCATTGGGCCATTATTAACGGACATCAAAAAAATCACACAATCATCACTAGTCACAAGTGCAACTATGAAGATATGAATGTGATTTATATCGGATTGGAATGTGGAAAGATTCTAACATAAGCATCAAATACATAAAGGTCAAGATGATTGTGATGTTAGCTTACCCAATTTAATATAGCAAAACCACGCTCGCATCAAGGCATAGAGGCTAGGATGACCAGCATAATGGTTGTGCAAAAAATAGTGAAATATAAAGCAGGAAGCAAATAAAAACATGTCCCATGCCTCAAGTCCTCTAGCTATGCATCCCAGAGAGACTTATTAGACAAGGACACTCAACGAAAATTAATAACAATCAGTACACAAAGAAAAGATCTTGACATAGCTCAAGCATTAAGTGTTGTATTTAAAAATTTAAGTGTGTTAACTGGTACTGAGTTCTGAGGATAAGGATCGAATGCTTGCAAGCAGGTAAGATCACATGACAAAACTGGGAAGACCAAACCGATAAGTGTTGAAAAACACTCAATGTCAAGGGTTGTATTAAAAAATATAGTTGGGGTGGTGTTGAAAAACACCGTTTGTGGGATATCCTAAAGACTAACACATCCAAGAGACCAAAGTTAATATAGTTATGCCCCCTAGACAAAGATAAAGACCAATTCCAAACCAAGGCAACAAGGACAAGGCGTGATGGAGAAAGGCTAAGTGTCACGGACACGTGCTAAGAAACAGGGGTGTGAAGGCCTCAAGTAGCGCTCGTTTCCAGGTTTTCACCACTTGGATTTTATTACAATTTTTTCTCTTTCATTTTTTTCATTTTTCTTTTTTTTAAGGACTTTTTATAATTTTTTTGAATTTTTGCTACCAAGGCGCCTGTTTCCAGGTTTTCACCAAGGCACTTTTTCTATATATTTTTTTGAATTTTTGAATTTTTTTATTTTTTTTGTATTTTTAGAATATATAATTTTTTTTTGGAGATACATCAAAGCGCTTATTGCTAGGTTTTCACTAAGATGATCATTTTTTCAGGACATTTTCTAATTTTTAGCATTTTTGACAATATATCATTTTTTTAGGATCAATAATTATGTACAAAGGATGCCCCCATACAGAATGGGCATCATGGATAGAACTTCTTTAGGTGTAAGACATTGATAGGATCAGGGAGCTGCTCTCCCTTTTCTGTAGACAATAAATAACCACCTGTCACAAAAGTTGTTGTAATGATATAAGGTCCAAGCCAATTAGGTTGAAATTTGCCCTTTTGATCTCTATGTTGTTGATTCTTAGGATTTTCACGCAGGACAAGATCTCCCACTTGGAATTCTCTAGGGTGAACCTTTTTGTTGAAGGCTTTGGACATGCACTTTTGATAAACCCTCATATGTTCAAATGATGCTTGACGTTTCTCATCTAGAAGTTCTAACTCTTGAAGTCTCATGGCATGGTAGTCTTCATCTGTAACTAGACCATGGAGGGAAACTCTAAGTGAAGGAATCTCAACCTCCAAAGGCAACACTACTTCAGTGCCATATGCAAGGGAAAAAGGAGTAGCCCTAGTAGGAGTACGAATACTCATTCTATAGGCCCACAAAGCTGAATTTATCTATAAGTGCCAATCTCTACCATTCTTACAGACTGTTCTATGCAAGATTTTAAGAATGGTTTTGTTTGATGCCTCTGCTTGACCATTTCCTTGCGGGAAGTAAATGGAGGACTAATGTTGTTTAATCTTGAATTTCTTGCAGAGTTGTTTAAGGTCCTTATTTGTGAACTGGCCTCCGTTGTTAGTGACAATCTCAGAAGGCACTCCATATCGACAGATGATATGGTTCAGAATGAATAGAGAGACTATCTTTCCTGAGGCAACAGAATGTGGGACAACTTCTACCCATTTAGTGAAGTAATCAGTAGCAGTGATAATAAACTTGTGTCCACCTGATGAGTTAGGATGAATCTGCCCAACAAGATCAAAGGCCCAACACTGAAATGGACAATGAGATATAGAAGTAATGAGCTCCCTGCCTGGAGCATGTATCATGTTACCATGTTTTTGACACTTTTCAGATGACTTTGCAAAATCTACTGCATCAATCTACATCATAGGCCAATTGTACCCTGCCCTAAGCAACCTTCGGGCCATGGCAAGACCATTGGAATGTCCCCCACAGATGCCCTCATGAATGTCAACTAACGCTTGATCAGATTCTTCCTTTTCTAAGCATCTAAGAAGTGTTCCATATAGACCCCTCATATACAAATCACCAGTGATAAGAGAATGGTGAGAGGCATTTCGGGTAAGGTTTCAGTGTTCAGATCGGTTAAAGGTTTCAATTATAATGTCATCACGAAGGTATGAATAAATGGCACCATAACGAGATGAATCATGACCAACAAGGGTACAAATGACATGTCTTTCTTGGGAGTCATAGATAGGGTGATTTAGCTCTTCCACCAGGAATTCAAATTTGGACTCATGTTGCTCTAACTAAAGGAGTGAAGCAAGTGTATCCATAGCATCAACTGCTTTGTTTTCTGCTCTAGGGATTTGCTGAAATGTGACAAATGTGAAGTAGCATTTCAAGGAATCAACCATTTTCTTGTAAGGTACTATTTTCTCATGTTTTGTTTGATATTCATCATTAACTTGGTTGATTATCAGTTGTGAATCTCCATAGATGTGTAACTCTGTGATTCTCCATTATATGGCCATCTTAAGTCCATTTGTTAAAGCTTCATACTCAGCAATATTGTTTGTACATGGGAACAATAATTTGTAAGACTTGGGAATCGTGTACCCATGAGGAGAAACAAACAAAACACCAGCTCCTGAACTGTTTTGCATAAAAGATCCATCAAAGAACATCTTCCATGTTCTTTCAGTCATATACATGAGGTGCTTATCTGGGAAGTCAACTTGAATAGGTGTAGTGTCTTGTATTGGGAAATTAGCCAATTGATCTTCTATGGCTTGTCCTTTGATCACTTTACGCTCAATGTACTCTATGTCAAACTCTGAAAGTATCATCATCCATTTAGAAAGTCTACCCGTGAGAGCAACCTTACTTAGAAAATACTTGAGTGGATCTATTTTTGCTATGAGGTGTATAGTATGCACAAGCATGTAATGTCGCAACTTTTGGGAAGCAAACACAACCACAAGGCAAGCTTTCTCAATGCTAGTGTAGTTAACCTCGTATGAAACAAGAGTACGACTAATGTAGTATATTGCTTTTTCTTTCCCATTTTCATCAAGTTGAGCTAGTAATGCCCCCAAGGAATATTTTGTTGCCGAAATGTATAGAATAAGTGGTTTCCCTGGGATAGGAGGCATTAAAATGGGAGGATTTTCCAAGCACTTCTTGATTTGATCTATGCTCTTTTGACAATCCTCATTCCAAACACATTTGACTCCCTTATGTATGTTCTTGTTGAAGGGTTGAGCTCTATCTGCCAATTGTGAAATAAATCTCCTTATAGATTGAAGACATCCTTGAAGACTCCTCGTTTGACTAATGTTTTTAGGAGGTGGCATATCTATGATTGCTTGAACTTTTTCAGGGTCCATCTCTATTCCTTTTGTTGAAATGATGAATCCTAGTAGTTTTCTAGAGGTGACTCCAAATGCACACTTTTTAGGATTTAACCTTAGTTGAAATTGTTCCATACGATCTAGAATGACTTCTAAATCATCCAAGTGTGTGTCTCTTTGTTTAGACTTGGCCAAGGTATCATCCACATAATCTTCCATGTTTTTATGCATCATGTCATGAAAATGGTTGGCATAGCTCATTGATAGGTGGCTCCTGCATTTTTTAATCCAAAAGGCATAACGTTCCAACAATAGGTACCCCATGCACAAGTGAATGCAGTCTTTTCTTGATCTTCATGAGCTATCTTAATCTGATTATATTTGGAAAAACCATCCATCAAGGAATAAATCTCATAACCCACAGTCATATCCACTATCATATCTATATTGGGGAGTGGAAAGTCATCCTTTGGGCATGCTCTATTGAGATCTCTGAAATCTGTGCAAACTTGAATGGATTTATCATGTTTGGGAACTGGTACAATGTTTGATATCCATTCAGCATAGGCAATAGCTCTTATGAATTATGCACCAAGGAGTTTCTCTAATTCTGCTTTGACTAGGAGAGCTATGTGAGGATGCATCTTTCTCAATTTTTGCTTAACTAGTTTGACACCTGGAGCTATAGAGAAGTGATGCATGATAAGATTAATGTCCAACCTTGGCATATCTGAATAATTCCACGCAAAATTGATCTTCTTTTTTTGTAAGAACTTAGTGCAAGGTTCTTTTTCTTGTGGTGACAAGGACTCAGCCAAGTGTACTATCTGTGGAGCCTCATCTGTACCCAAATTGACTGCTTGTGTTGGTTCAATAAGCACTGAAGATCTATCTTGAAAATAGTCAAGGAGATGTTCAAGTACCTCATCCTTAGGTGCCTCAAAGAGGTTTTTGCCCTTGGATACGTCATTTCTTTTTGCTTTTTTCAGTTTTGACACCGCCACACAGTGGTTTTTGCCATCAGAACTCCTATTCTTTTGATTTTATTTTCTTTTTATCTTGTGACTAAGGTACTTGATGTCTGGCTTTGTCATACCGGTAGCCGATTCATTGGTGGAAGAGACTACAAGTTCAATGGCATTTAGGTAATAGGCTATCTCATAATCATTTTGGAATGTTAAAAGCTCAGGTTCTTGATAGCGTTGGGACCAATCAATGAGGTCGGGATGAACAAGAGGTAAGTCAATGACTGGTTCAAGGTTATAAATGTGAACGATATTATCATTGGTGACCAAAGAGTCAGAGTCCGTCAAGTATCCCTCTAAGCTACCCAAATCAGGATTCGTCCTAACAAGCGAAGAATCGTCCACTAAGGCAACACATGGGTTCAAAACCTCTAACCCTACACGTGACTCGTTGGCTACCTCAGGTTGAGAACTATAAGTGTGTATAACATCAACATCTCTATCAACTGTAGAGAACTCAGAAAAGGAGTCCCATTCATACTCATGTGAACTTGTATCCGAACTGTGACTAGGATGCTTACACCATGAAGGTTTAGGACATCTTGATGTAGAAGGTCCAGTTTCATCAAAAGTAGCACTTTCTCTTTCCATTAAATGAACAAGATTCTTTCGTTGACGCTCTCTCAAAGGATCTTCTATATCTGATTCTTGTTCTAAAGTTGCAACTGATGCATGGGTGATTGAAATATATGAATCTCCCCAAAGGAGATTAGTGGAAGGGACCCAATCTTCACACGTATCTTGTTGATTTGTCAAGTTAGGTACATACTCAGGCTCATCTTCACTATCTGACTCATCAAAGAGAGGGTTAGTGCGCTTGTTGTAATTCTCAAATCCTAGGCCAACCGGTTTCTTAGACTTGCGTCCAAAAAGAGCATGATCAAGAGGTTCAGATCTAGCATCCAAATTGTGATTAAGAGGGCCATATATGGGATAGCCCATCTATTTGAAAAAAGTATACCCTCTTACATAAGCTTTAGGAGAGGGAGAGAAGTTCTCATTGTACATGTATTTCTCTTCTCTATAGATCCAGTCTCTAACAAATGTCTCCTCTTTCTCATCTTGGATAAGCACTGATGATTCTACAAATTTGCCAAATAAAGTCATAGCTGAAGAGGAAGGTTTCTTTTATTGTGAAGGCTTTCCATAAGACCGAGGTGAAACTGGCAATGTTGTGAGGGAGTTGAGTTGATACCCCCCCATACCAAGGTCTACAGACTTAAGCTTGTCTTTGCATTCAGCTAAGGTAGCATCAAAATCTTCTGCTTCTGTATTAAGGGGAACATGAGCCCCTGCTGAAATTGAATTAACAGATAAAGTGTTATCCCCAGGTATACAAATCTCTATGCCATTATAGGGGAGCTTAACACATTGATGATAGGTAGACGACACTGCTTGCATGTCATGAATCCATGGTCTACCAAGTAAGATATTATACGCAAGAGGTCCAACATCAACTATTTGAAATAAAATATATTTTTGAACAGGGCCAATCCTAACAGGAAGGATGACCAACCCCTTGGAACTTCTTTATGCCTCATCATAGGCTTTGATAGTAATCATTTTTATGGTATCTATGAATTTATCAGAATAACCCAATTCTTTCAAAAGACTAAAAGAACAAATATTAAGCCCATCACCCCCATCTATCAACACACGCCTGAGACGGGTTTTATGGATCATGACCTCAATATGAAGGGTAAGATTGTGCGGATGGCTCAAAGCTTTATCATCATCCTCTAAATATGTAAGGTAATGAGGGCTAGCAATGTGATTAACCATGTTCTGGAATTGATCGACATCTAAGTTGTTGGGGACGTTTGTCGTGCGCAAAGAATCCTCAAGGACTTGCTTATGTCTCGAAGACAATTCTAAAAGCTCAAAGATTGAAATTTGAGTTGGGGTTCTTTGTAACTGATCAACAAGATTGCAACTCAAATTAGGATTAACAGCTGGTTTCAAGGTGACGGGCTTGGACGCCACTTGCTTAGGTTTACTAGATTGACTCGAATTAGGTCCTCTAATGACAACAAGACCTTGGCTTCGTGTAACAACATTAAGATCTTGAGACAACACTCTAGAGTTGGGACCCCTTAGCACCACAACATATTCTTTATCAAAAATAGGAGGAGAGTCTACATCTAGATCATAACCATAGGGATCTCTACCCCTCATCATATTGACATTTTATTCCACAAATTCAAGCATGTTGATGCTATTCTCCACATCTGTATAAGTATAATTGATCTCAGCCTTGTCATTCTTAACTTTAGAGGTTTCCCCCTTTTCATATTTGGGAAAAGGTTCTTTGAATGCCCTATGATCGGCGTTGGTGTTCAATCCATCTATCATAAGTTTTCCATTCTCAATGAGATCTTGAATGATATGCCAGAGTTTGTAGCAATGTTCAATGTCATGTCCAATACCATTGTGAAATACGCAAAAGGCCTTCTCATTCCACCAATGTGGCTTAACTTCAGGTATACAAAAATGCACAGGATCTTGAGGATGTGCAAGATTGTTGGCAATAAGTTTCTTTAAAATATCTCTATATGACTCACCCAGTTTTGCAAATTGACGTCTTTCGCTCTTAGGCTTATCTTGATATCTTGGCTTACTTTCTTGTTGATTGGATGTATTGAGCTTCATGGCTTGAACAACACTAGATAAGTGGAGAACAGGTTGATCTTTAGGTTGGGAGGAATCCACAACTCCATCATTAACCACTTGTGTGTTCCTATTCCATTGTGAGTTCCTTCCCTTATCCTTGTTAAAGTTGTTATTGTTTTTACCATTGTTGTTGTTATTATTTCCATGTTTGGTCAAAATTCCTTGTTCTCTTAAAACATCTTCAATCCTACATGCAGTTTCAACCATGTTGTCAAATGAATCAAAAACCATTTTCTTAACCTCATACCACAGTTCGGGAACCAAATTATTAACAAGGATGTCAATCATTTCATTATCAAGAATAGTTCTAGAATAGCAAGAGCACTTTTGCCTCCACCTTTGCAAGAAAGTAACAAAGGATTCCCCTTGGTTCTGCTTCAAGTTACATAGGTCCAACAAGGTGATAGATCTTGTTAGATTGTATGCAAAGTGTTGAACAAATCTTTGAACAAGCTCTTTGAAAGTCTTAACAGGGGGAGTTATATTGGTGAACCATTCCATTGCTTGTCCCTTAAGACTTCTTGGGAATAACCTCATGAGATAAGAGTCATCTTGATGGAACTCAAAACTAGTGGTATAAAAGTGGTGCACATGATCACGGGGATCTCCATTCCCATAATATTTGTCATATTGAGGAATTTCAACCTTTCAAGGGAACTCTTTCATATCAACACTCTTATTAAAAGGATTACGACAAATCGAGTCCAGTGAGAAAGAATTCTTAGGTGCCAACATCTTTTCCATCATTCTCTGCATTTCTTTGATCACCTCGTCTTGGGATGGACCTTGCTTCTTAATATTTTTATCCACATCAAAATTGTAAGGGACTCTAGCACCCTTGTTGATTAGGCTCTCTATGAACTTATCCTTGTTTTGCTCCAAATATTTCTCCACATACTGTTGAAAAAGTGGTTCTTATTGCATTTTCATAAAGTCCTGGGAGGTATGAGCAAAGCGTGAGCTACTACCCCCATATTGTGAACCATAATGAGCACGTTGTGAAGGTGGCCTTGAGTTCCTAGGAGGGGTTTGTCTCCTATAATGATCATGTCTTGAGGCCCTTCTTCCCCTAGAGCTAGGAGATCATGATGGTGATCTTGAATGTCTTCTACTTCATGGATTCCTAGGAGGAGTAGATGGAGGAGAAATTTTTCCACCACTAACATGCATATTATTGAATGGATCATTGAGTTTCCGAGCCAAGAGCCTATATTGTGCTTCTTGAAAGGCTTTCTTTTCCATTTCTACCAAGGTTTGTCTCTCCAACTCTAGGCATCTAATTTGTTCTTCCTTATGAGCTTGTTCTTCTAGGAAGGCTTTCTTTTCATGCTCAATCCTCTTAATCCTTTCATCCATGTAACCTGAAGAGGTCTTGAGTGGTGAACTTGGTCTCGAATTTCTAAACAAGTTGTTGGTATAAGTTGTATTGACATGAGTTTCATAAGGTTCATCTCCTTGGTTCTCATGTTGTGATAACTCATTGTCATAAGCATGTCTTTTACCTTTCTCTCTCATCCCTTTGGTGTACATCTAGATATCTTGTTGAAATAAGGGGTGAGGCTGGTCTACTGTTATGAGAGGAACCACTGAATGAAATGGCATATCTACTCTTTGCAAATATATCATCATAACATTTATCCATGGCCTCTCTCTCTCTCTCTCTCCGAGTCATTGTGTAACTCACATCCATAAAAGAGTGAGAAGATACTAACGGGGTACCCAACTCACTAAGGTGACTCTTGAAATCAAACCACAATTCCGAGTTGTTCCTAGGCGATTGATAAAATATGGGTTCTTTTCCCTTATGTATTTGGCAAGTTTGTACTAAGGGTAATTGGTTAAAGACCACTTGAGGTCATTTTCCTTGATTTACTTGATATCTTGTTGTAACTGGCATGACATAAAAGGTACTAGCTGATAAGATGACCCTAAGAAACGTTGGTACCAAACTAGGATAGTAAAGGCATTAACTTGTCCAAAAAGAGGTGTTAAGATAGAAAATTGCAAGAGGCATAAGTCAACACTGCCACAGAGGTGCCCAATAAATGGGTGAATACCCTAACACATATGGATCAGGAGGATGATCTTACCCAAATTATATTGATTGAAATTGAATATATATGAAAGTGAATGGACAAGAGACTACCAAAACTCTCCAAGTGTGTTATCAAAGAATCTAAAGGTTTATCTTTTCAACAAGGACATTTTCTAGCTCACCAAGCTCCAAGCAAGGTCACTTGTGAAATGAAAGATCACTAATCCAAAGGGTCAAAAATGCAAGAATCCAAAGCATAAACAAGCTTCCAACAGCAGGGTAAGTAATCCAATCTGACCCGGATCAACCAAGGAAAACTAGAAATGACAGGACAACAATCAAGCAAGCGGGCAAATGATAGCAAATAGCTCACTGGAAGACAGTTTCGTGCGACGAAAAGATTTCTCGCATGAGGATTAGCACAGGATCGCATGACAAAATGCATAGAGTCACGCGAAGAAAGACCAGACTGGTGTGACAAGATAATAGTAAACTGACAGCAAGTTTGCAGAATATCACGGGAGGATTCTCAGAGAGCCATGCGAGGATTCTCAGAGAGCCACGCGAGAAAACGCAGTGAGCTGCGCAAGGAAACAGTTTTCTCATGCGAGGGAAGGCAACAGAACGCAGTATTCGTTTGTTTTAGTTGACCAACTAGATGCATTAACATATTTTATCATGAATCAAGCACGTAGAATAGCAATCAGGGAGTTCAAGCAATCAATGTCTTCAAACAATGAGCAAGGGACAAAGCAACCTTGCACACGAACATAGATAGTGTCATAGTATTTCTACTCCATAAAGATTTACTTGTGTATGTTCTCAAAATGTTTTTCAGTCACGCACATAGTCCTAGAAAAGAAAAAGTTGGTTGCACTATGGTTTGTAGTAATGGCCTGTTAGAAATAACTGAGAAGGGGGGGGGGTGAATCAGTGGCCTCAAATTTTAATCCAATTTAAACTTAAATCCACCAATAAATACTTCTCAAATTATTAAGTCCCTATAAGATGTATGCTTTTGAAATACTTGAAACAAATAACTGTCTGTCGGTTTACCTTGTCTGTCCTTATTCTCCTTGATAACTGATAAGCAGTAAATTGTATTTACCAATACTCAGTAAATATGCAGAGTATACCAGTCAATCCATAAATGCATATGTAGAATGTAAAATAATAAAGTAATGAACCATACACATATAACACAAGGATTTTAACATGAAAACCCTGTTAAGGGAAAAACCATTGGGACCGGTACCCCAATTTTTCACTCTTCTGAAGTGAGCCCTGTTAGGAGCCAACCCTGTTAATGGTTACAAACACACGGTTAAGTGCGACCTTGGTAGAGGATTTTTATACATAGGTTGTCACTTAGTATCTGGCATCTACGCTACCATCCTTGAATCAGTCTCATAAATATCAATAGGCTTTATGCAAATCTTACTACCATACTTGAATCAACCTCCTTCTTAGATTGTCAATAGGCTTTAGGTAAGACCGGTGCTACTCTCATGAGTCAACCTTCTGGTAATCTGTTAGGATATACCTCAATTACAAAAGACTGTTAAGTCATGCTTTGTTAAAAGACTTAATGCTTCAATGGTTAAATTGAAACAAAATGACCTGTTTATAATGCAAATGAATTGCAGATTTTCAGATCTATTTACTTACAATATCTTTCTGATCAATGTATCAATTCAATTCCTTTGTACTTAACTCTTTCTGCTCTGTGATGCTGTGCTTTTCTGTTCGTCGACGTCTGTAGAATTCTTGAGCTCTCCCTTAGCTTGATTGATCAGGACTGCATGAAGTTTATCCTTCATTAGTTTATTTTCAGCATCTTCTATCAGTTCACTCCCCCGTGTATCTGATTTCTTGCTTGTGGGAATGAATTATGCTTGTCTCTTAAATAGACATGATGTTCCTTAATTCTAGGTTCTTGATTTTTTATTCTTGGCGTGAAAAACAATCCAGCCAAATTGATTTGTGGCTTTAACTCCTGATTTATCTCGTAGTTATCTTCTTGCCAACTGTACAAATCACTTATTTAACTATGGTCAAATAAAACAAATCAAACAACCAGTTAAGTCTATCCTTTAGCTCTTCCAGCTAGATATTTTGTCATTTTCTGATCTCTCTATTCTGTCGGTCAACTCTGCAGTTCGTCACCGGTGACAACTGCCAGTTCCGTCAATGTCTCTTCAGTTAGCTTTGGGATCTTCATCCGTCGGGTATCATTGGATTTTTCTCATCGGGCAATACTATTTTTAGCTCGTCAGGCATCCTTTGATTCTGCTTCATCAACAATATTGTCTTTTGCTCGTCGGGCATCACTGTGACTTTATCTCTGTCGTTACCGATGGTGTGCACTCCGCCGGTGTAGTCTATCACTTGGTGAATACTTGACTTTTATGCATTGCTGAAAGCATAACCTTTATTCCATTGATTCTCTGAAGTCTTTGACATTATGTATACGACCATACAGATGATATCAAGTTGACATCAATGACAATACAAACCATTAACTGATTTAATGTCTTGCATCATCTTCAACTTAACATTATCAAACATTCAATCAATTACATGTCATCAATCTCTCCCTTTGGCATTGATGGCAACATACAATATTATCACACTATACTATTTCTAATACAATATGAAATACAACTATTGAGATTCATCAAATTACCAAACAGTTTTTTTTGATAACCGATAAAATGTCTGACTACCGGTGAGCTCTGTATTAGCTCAGATTTGATTCTTGTAGCTTTCTTGTTTCTTCTTCTGATGTGTTGTGCCCTCTTTGACTGTTCTACTTCTTTGATGTCTTTGTCTTTTGTTTGCAACTTTTATACAAATTCTCTCCTTTGGATATGATCTCTCCCTGTTTGGAGTAATCTGATAATGAATAGTTTCTGATGATAATATGAATACATTCTCTCCCTTTGACATTAATGCCAAACAAATATTTTCACAAATATCTGACATGTT
>MU226193.1:2094684-2113529 GCA_018584345.1 Thuja plicata
GGACCTATATTAAATATAATTTAGGAATCAACTGATTTGAAACCCGAAATAGCCGACCCGGAAGCGGGAATAGACTTTTTGTGAAGACCGACATCCCAGAAACCAAAAGTTCCCAGGATTTGGACCCTGGGATAGGGTCGAGGTCGGCCCTATCCCAGGACAAGGCCGAGGTTGACCCTGTCCTAGGGCAAGGCCAAGGTCGACCCTATCCTAGGAGGTCGACCCTGTCCCTAGATCCCAGGATCACAGGTCAGAGACCCAGAATGCATAATTTAGGTCAGGAAATGGAGGTTAGAAAGGCAGGTCAGGGGGGAAGCCATGTCAAGATCAGGAACCCATTCAGAGGTGCTTGTCATGACCCCAAACCACTCACTTGAAAGGCTAAAATAGTCTCCTATGGAAGTGCTTCCATTTTCTGACTATACAAAAATAAATCAAACAACCAGTTAAGTCTATCCTTTAGCTCTGCCAGCTAGATATTTTGTCATTTTCTGATCTCTCTGCTCTGTCGGTCAACTCTGCAGTTTGTCACCGGTGACAACTGCCAGTTCTGTCGGTGTCTCTTCAGTTAGCTTCGGGATCTCTGTTCGTCGGGCATCATTAGATTTTGCTCGTCAGGCAATACTGTTTTTAGCTCGTCGAGCATCCTTTGATTCTGCTTCATCGACAATACTGTCTTCTGCTTGTTAGGCATCACTGTGACTTTATCTCTATCCTTACCGATGGTGTGCACTCCGCCGGTGTAGTCTGTCACTTGGTGAATACTTGACTTTTATACATTGCTAAAAGCATAACCTTTATTCCATTGATTCTCTGAAGTCTTTGGCATTATGTATATGACCATATAGATGATATCAAGTTGACATCAATGCAATACAAACCATTAACTGATTTAATGTCTTTCATCATCTTCAACTTAACATTATCAAACATTCAATCAGTTATATGTCATCATGGTCAACTATACAACTTTTTCAATCTCAAGTGGGTGAAATCCAATCTCGGGGCACTGAGGTTTTGACATAGTCCAAGAATTTAATCAATCAGGAGCTGTTGAGGAGATTTGACAACCCAATAAGAGACCACACCCGTGGAGATTTCTTCCACAAGGACATTTATATAGCGGTTGTTGCTACCATGGAAAAAATAGCTATTATCACTTGAGGTTTTGTCCACATGGTTTACCCAATAAAGGGAGTGTCCACTACGGTTAACCCTCTCTAACAAGGAAGACTCACAATATGAACCACATGGGGACTTGGTTTGGATTCAAGGGTTCCAAGTTTCTGATTCTCCCAAAAGGGAAAAGAGCATAATCCTCTAGCCTCTTCACCTCACCCAGACATAGAAAACAAGATTAATTGACCCACTAATTTGAAATCACCTCACCCAAGATTTGTATATCAACAACAATGACCACCAATCTCTCAAGAGAGAAAGTACCGTCAAAAGTTGAAGACCAAACCAAATGAGATAATAACAAATCCTTCCCTACCTACAAGGGGATCTATCGTAAAGAAGAGCTTTGCATGTAAGACAAGAAAATGAAGCCCACTCTCTCAAGATCTCCATAAATAGTGTTCATAGGGCCTAATTACTATGTGAAACATATATGCAAGAAAGAAAATCCAGGTTCATTCCTTTGGAGCAAAAATTGGAAATGTGATCTATGAAAGCAAGAAACACTCAAGCTAAACACATGAGAAGTTCATTTTTATTTCCAAAATCCAAATGTTATAGAGATGCAACAAAATACCTCAAGTCAAAAGCAACGCGCTTAGTAGATTCTACCTTATTATTTCTTTTGTTGAGATTTTCCACGAAAGTAAGCCACAAACTCTCCAACAAGCAAGACAAGCAAACAAGCAAACAAGATATGCAATGTATATTCAACTTATGCAAACCCTAGGGTTAGATCTGAAAATCAATTGTTAGGAGCAATAATAACCAGCAACTAATCCAAATGATAACTCACATCATGCATTGAACCATGTGAAAAATAAGTGCAAGCTAATCATTAAATGCCCTTTTTTTAATTTTGATTTTTGACCTAGTTAGCAAGATCTGATTTGTTTGCTATGATTTCGGCCCTAAAAATAGAAATGCAAAAAAGAGACCCCTGTTAAAAAATAGAGAGCTTTCCAAAAATGTAAATTTTTAGCAATATTTTCTGATTTGTGCCCTAGGGAGCCATTTTCCTAAAATAGACTAGTTTTCATAAATCGACAAAATGAGCTATGATATTGCATCCAAATTTAAAACACAAAGAATGGACCCCCTGTAGAATTTAAAGACCTTTCCGAAAATGTAAAAATTTCTGAAAAATATGTTGATTTGCGTCAAAAATAAGGTTTTATGAAAAATAAAGAAAAAAATATAAAAAATTCAAAATACCTCTGAAAATTTTAAATTTTTTACTAAAGCTTCTTTAATATGTCACCAACCTGCAAAAACAATTTCAGACCGAAACTCCAAGCTGTTTGAGAGATATGATCAAATATTTGAAAATCTAGGATTTTTTTTTGTCTCCAAGCAAATCTGCACAAGGGGGTTAGCTCCAAAAATAACAAAAACCAGCATGTAAAGGTGGGTTGCCTCGTGGTGGGCGCCAAAAAATGTGTGATGAAAATGTGTCACACTTCTATGGATCATTCCATCCAAGGTTGCTCAAGAATGAGGCCTCAAATATCGACTCATAGCTCCCTAGTCATGGAGTGCAAAGGTGTGTCATGAAGGCCCTCAGATTGACCTAGTTGTGCCTATGCAAGTACACCATGAAATGAGAGATTCAATGCATGAAAATGACAACTATTCTATATGATTGCAATGCATAAAAGAAAATTAATCTATATGATAACAATGCATGATTAATCTATAAAAGGAAATATGAATCTAATCTACATGAATAGCCATGGATGCAAGAAGAAGAAGACAAGAAGAAAGAAGTTGCAATATTCAAGCCAAAGTGCTCAAATTCTCCTCCAAAATTGCTCTCCAAACCTGCAGCATAACAATACATAAAAATTCTATATGAGAATGAGAAGGAGAGGTTTCCTTTTAAAGAGAAATGGATGGTAGAGATTAAGAGGCAAAAATCAAAGGTTATGATTAAGAGGCAAAAAGCCCACCACTTAGGAAGATATGCAGAAAAGAGAACTTTATTTACTTTTATTTAATTTATTTCCTTTTTCAACAAAGAGATATTTAAGTGGGGGCTTTATTTAATTAAAAGATGGATTTTCTTTTAATTAAATAAGATTATTTAATTTAATTAAAAGGGATATTTTAATTAAATGAGATAATATTATTTAATTAAGAGAGATTTTAATTAAATAAGATAAGATTATTTAATTAAAAAGGAATTTTAATTAAATAAGATTATTTTATTTAATAAAAAAGAGTTGTTTTCTTTTAATTAAATAAGATAATTGATGAAATGATCAAACCTTAGGAAACATTGAAATAATTTAATTAATTACGATTTGATCAAGGAAATTGATTTGAATTAAAATGTTGCAAAGCATTGATTCAAGAATTTGATAAATTGATAAAATGATAAATGGGGCCCATAGTCTAGGCGACCATTTTAGGGTGCATACATTTGCTTGTTGTGTTGTGCTTCTCCCGTAATGTGTTTGCTAAATGTTTGTTAGATTCTTTTATACGACTCTTGTTACTTTGTTGGTGCAAGATGATAAAGGAATCGAACCTATTGTACTATTCCTCTATATGTATCTCTATTCTTCTATATTTTGTTTTCATGTTATGTTGTACCTGTGCTATTGTTCGTAAATGTTTTCCTTGTGTAGTTCGCTTGGATTTGTGACATGGTAGCACTGATTCTTTTTGGTCTCCATGTTGTGGTCCAAAAAGACTCTTCTTCGTAAGTTTTGCATTTTCTTTCCTCCATTGTGATTGTAGTTCTACTTTGTTTGGGGAATGATGTCAATTCATTTGCAATAATATCATATATATTATCTTATGATCATACTGACCCCACGATAGGTAGATCCCTTCCGTGTTCTCTGTATGTTTATGTGGTATTTCCCTTGATTTGTCTTCGCTTGGGGGTATCTCGTAGTGGAAACATAATCAGTGGAGTTATTTATGTTTCCGTTAAAGCCATTGCTCATGTTAAAGTGTTAGAAATGACTTTAACGTGGGGACATACACTCTGCTCACTTTCTGCACACACGCACTCTCAAAACATTTTCAAACTTTACTTTTTTTCTCCCTTTATGGATTAGAGACTAATCCTCAAAGCATGGACTTTTACCTTATAGGATCTCTTGATCCCTCCAGTTTCAATTGACAATCTTTTGATCCCTTAAGGTCGGAAGGTGTCCTTAAGACTAGATCTCTTTATGTTTTGACTTTTCTCTTTTGGAATAGAATATTCCTAAGGATAAATCTTTGATGGGTTTACTAGTGAGTAGCCACATTCACTTGGCGGTTCAACTCCATCTTTCTAGTTTCACTATTTCCTTGTGTGATTCACAATGGGACATATGTTCTCATTGGGTGAGGTAATCACACTCTCTCTCTTTCTCTTTGATTGGTGACGTCTCTCTTATTGTAATCTTGGGGTTGAAAAGACTTGAGTCCTTGGGGGCTTGAGGATTTCTTTGTTTCTCTGATTTCCATAAGATTATCTTTTCTTTATGATTTCCTTTACCAAGATTTTGCATCGAGTCCATACTCTTACTAAAGTGGGGGCTAAATGTATCATCAAAAAATGGAAGCACTTCCATTTTGGATTGGTTTAGCCCTCCGAGTAAGTGGTTTGGGGTCATGTCAAATGCCTTGAATGGGTCTTTGACTTGGATATCGATTTTCCCCTATTCTGCCCTTTTCCACTTCTTTCCGGCCTGTTTCTAGCATCCTACTCTGTAAATTTGAGGTTCTTGACCTCAGGGTCAAGGTTAACCTTCTGGGTCAAGGTCAACCTCGACCCTAACCTAGGGGCAAAATTTCAATTTTCCAAGGTTTCTGGATGTCCGGCTTTGGAAAGATTTAATTCCCGCTTCTGGGTTGGCTGTTTCAGACTCGGAAGTAACGACTCTTAAAATTATATTTAATATAGGTCCATTTCTAGGGGTATAGGCCTAATTGGAATTTAATCCTCCTATGTTAGCCTCTCTAGAGGATTGTGCCCTAGATCTGTATATAAGGAAGTTTTCTTCTCTCATTTTCTCTAAGATTTGAAAGACTTGAAAAGATAAACTAAGCTAAGACAAGAACAATCTATTGAAAGAATCATCTACACTCAAGCATTCAAACACATTCAAACATATAATTCATCAAGGAGATCCATTGGTAGTCATTGAAGGATTCAAGGTCTATGGAGCCCTCTTGTTGAAGATTTCTCCATCCACATCCATGCAAAGCTTCTTCCTATTTTAAGATCCATTCAAGATTGGTGTTGAAGATCTAAAAGACAATTGATTTGAGACATCCTACATCCTACATTCTACATTATACATTCATTTGGAGCATCCATACTTATGGATCCAAGGATTTGAATCCTCCATAAGGGTTTATATACAAGTAAGGTGAATTTGTTTATTTACTTTGTTTATCTCTGCAATTTCAATTATATTTTAAGGTTAATTCCAAAACTGGGGTTTGACCAAGGAAAACCCCTCCCCCCAACAAACAAAACCATTTTATTGCAGGTACATGTACATGACAGTGAATTATAAAGCAGATTCAGATACCCTTTTCGGCCAACTTTCAGGATCCGCAAACAAAATTTTTGTCGGAGCAGTGCAGGTCAAGGTTAACATAAAGGGGTGCAATTGTGCCCCCGCATTTGGGTCAAGGTCAACCTGACTCAGAAAAGAAAAAGCTTTATGGGTTTTCTCCGTCTCCGTGTTTATATTCCAAATCCGGTTGCAGAATTTCCTGAAACCTGATACAGACACTAGAAAACAACAATTTCCATATTTGCTATGCTTTGAGGTTAGTACTTTTCTCCAATTCATTTCAAGTAAGGTTTTAATCAATTCAAATCTACTACACATTCTTCATCCATCAACCGTGAATGTAAGGCTCTCTTCTTTCTTCTTGTTTTCGATCGATTGATGCATTTGTTATCTTCCCCCAAAACCTTTAAATACACATTCAACACCCATTTCTTCCATTACATACATTTACATCATACACGTTACATCCCCATTACATTTTTATATTATACAATACCTTATAAGGAGACAAAGATATCACCAAGAGCCACAATTACCCCCACTGATACACATTCAACTATGCAATTGGTAACCCCTACCAATGTTCAGACAACAACAACAGAAGAGCAACCAATTAAGAGAAAGTTGGAGCTTAGCGAGTCAGACAAGAAGAAGAGAAGAGTGAGTATACAAATTCCCAAAGTATCTGAGGAAGAGGAAGCCATTGAAGAGATAAATTTAGATAAGGTAGATTTAAAATTGTTGAGTCTTAGGGAAATGTTGACACTATCAGGCAAGTTGAGAGTACAAGCTAAGAGAAAGAAGGCAAGATTGAAGAAGAAAAATGAGAGAGTAATTAGATTAGAAAAAAAAATATTGCACACTCTAGTCCCTGATGTTGATATTGATGAAAAGGATATTATCATTGATCAACTAGATAACTTAGAACATGTAATACTGGAGGACACATCATTGTTGGATAGAGTTTCAATGTCAATAACTGAAGATGCCTATGAGAAGAAAAGGATGGAAAAGGTAAAGGCCAATATTGAGAAAGACAGAAAATTTGTAGAAATAAGCTGAGAATGCAAAAGGTAATCTAAATATTGTTGGTGACATATTGACAAAAGTGTCAAAGCTATCTGAGTTTACTAGTGATATAGCCAAGAAGGAAGAAGAATTTTGGAAGGAATTGGATGACACTATTGAGAAGTATGATGTGACTTATAATAGTGCTACAGTTTATGTAGCTAAATTCAGAGAGCTGGGAGGCAAGCTAAAACTAATTGAGTCTGAGCATCAACACCAGGTGAACACTTTACTTGATTTGAACTCATTTTTGGCCCCTACTACTGATATAATGATCGTAAGTGTTAAGAATGTTGACTACTTGATTGGGAAACCTAAGCCAACTACACTAGATGAATTAGAAGATCTATGAGGTAATCTTCTGGGTCAGAATATTGCACTTGCACGTTTAAAGATATTATGGGATACAACTTTGAGTGCAACAAAGAAAACTTACACAATTATATTTGACAAGCTATAGTGTCATTTGACTGAATGTAATGTGGATTGTAATTTTGCTATACACATTTGTCCTTGATGACAAAAGGGGGAAAATATGCTATGAACAGAACAATATGATGAACATGTAAATGAGAACTTTTTGAATTTCGAAGTATTCTGTAAGTGGGAGTAATGGAATGGAACAATATTGTATATGGAATACTACCAGTTAATTAAATTAAAATATTTTGGTGAATTTTTGTTGTAAGTTACTCTGAACAATGTGTTATGTAATATTCATTTTATATTTCATTGTTCTATGCACATTTGAGAATTGACAAGGTTTGCCATCAATACCAAAGGGGAAGACTGTTGGAATTGATCACCTAGCTGGGAAAGATAAACAAACAATGATAAATGTTTGATCAAATATTGTCATTGATGGTTAAACACACTAAATAATCTATCACATAAATTAACATCAAGCAACAATGAAGAATTTGATTTGTACAACCTAAAACTGGCTAAGTGACATAACAACGTGATGGAATTCTGATGAATGAATATGCAGATTGAAGTATTATGAGGAGTGGTTTTACAGGATGATTCATTAAAACATGTTAGAGATGAAATACTTGACCAACTCTTTACATGTTAATATATTATTCAGATTTGAATGATTAATTAATATTCTGGAATAAACACTGCAACATTATATATGTGATTGCTAAATGTTAGATCAACACAGATTTCAAGGTGAGGTTTGTTGTGAAGGTTATTTGAGTTTTCAATATTCTATTGGTTTATTTTAATGGATGGTTTTATCTAAGGATAGCAATGATCTGGAAAATTCTACAAGGAGTTGAACCTAAAGTGTAAAATGACCTAAAAAGCAAGTTTGAATTCTCGAGATTGGTGAATTGAATGAGCTAAAGAGACAAAATCAATGGTATTGATTAAGCAGAAAAATAGTAAGGAATCTAATAAAAGATTATCTGTGAAGGAAAACAAGGAGACAACAAAGGTTAGACAATTTTGAAAAGGAATATCAATCAACGACCGATATAAGAGATTATGGAAAGACTGGAAGGAGAGGTTTGAGACACAAATATTATGGAAGTATGATAAGCTACAAGCCATAAAGGATCTTACAAGAAAGGTGTTCTACTACATATCAATCACTTTTTTTTCTCTGACAATTGCAGCAAGCTAAATCCTTTCACAACGTAGACTCTTACACTTCTTAGTTTCTAAATCCTTTCACAAGGTGAATCTCTAGATTGTAGATTTTAATCCTCACATGATGTAGACTTCCAAAGGTCTTTATTGTACATCTCATAATGTACTAGGCATCTCTCACAAGACATGTATAACTCTCAGAAAGAGTTTTTGTGAGCCTTTCACAGCGCACCTTCCACACCCTAGTAGAGAAGATTGTGGGTTCCATCCCCACCGTGGGTTTTCCCTCTTACAAGGTTTCCATGATACCAAAATATATGTGTCACATGTGTTATGGTTGTGATGTTTTGGTTTTCATTTACCGTTTTATGGTTATGAGTGTGATCAACAATAATTGTTAATGCATCAAATAATTAGTTTATTGTTTTGCTTGTAATCGGTGATCATAATTAGTTTAAATTGTTGAACTGGTTATACACTAATTCACCCCCCTCTCAGTGCATTGCTTAGTGCTTAATAACCATTACTTTGTTTCCTCTTCTCTTATTGATTGATTGATTTTTGTCATGTAGTGGTAGGTGAGAGAATTTAGGAGGGAATTAATTCAAATGAATTAATTAATTAGCCATGTAAGATTTATTGAATTGGATTTAATTAATGTATGAAATATGTAATTAAATGATTAATTTAATTATCGAGCTAATTGATTTTTTATTTTAATTAATCTGAATGGTGTGTATTTAATTATTGTTTTGCTTTGACCATTTATAGGTGTATATAGTTATTGCCCAAGTGATCATAGCGATGACTTTTGATGTATGTTATGTCTATACGTGAAACTACTAAGTGAAGCGTGGTGTCCTCTTCAAATTTGTGTTAAGATTCATTGCTTCTATAAGGGTACCACACATTTATGGAATACAAGACTATTTTTAGATTTCACTCTCATTGCATAGAAGATTTTGTGCTTGGCTCCATTCTTAGAACTTACCAAGAAGGCTGCTTGGGACAAAGATTTTGGACTTGAGAAGAAAATAGTATTAAGTCACCTTGGTGTCCAGTGTCATTTTTTTGTATTATCAAACATAAATAATGATTAGTTTTTGAATTACCCTCATAATCATATCAATTGTATAGTGTTCCTGAGTTTCATCTTCAACATAATCTATGCAATTAAAGGCTAACAAACTATCTATTTGTAAGTTGTTGGTGCTTTCCTTCTTGGGCGTAGTTTCTCCGCTAGTCAATAAATAAGTTATTTCCACATCTAGTACTCATACATAAAATTATGTTCATTCACATTTGTATTATGATGTGAATTTGTGAATGTGAATCATTGCAATATATTCAATTATTTATGAGCAATCAAATCAACAACATACCCTATCAATGTGCAAATTGAAACACCCAATCAAAATTCAAGCAAACTATTTGACAAAATGTCTAGTGAGGAAAGTTGAGAAAGCTTGAAAGAATTCCATAGGGGATCTTACAGGTTGACAGGAGTTTGTGTAGGTCAAACTCTAGCTTTTGAATTGACCTTTAAATTGAAATTAAAAGCATGTCTTCAAAGGGTAGAGGCTAAATCTAAAACTGAAGTATTGAAATGGAATGTTATACATTTATGAATCTTCTTAGTGTTGAAGTCTTCATGAAAAGGTTCACATGCATAATTGACTTTATATTTCCTTGAGTCGTCTTAAATATTTGAGATTTGAACTATACTTCTTCAATGCCTTGATAATGCTTGATTGCTTGCTCAATTATGTGATGTAAGATAGGCTGCGATTGTTCTTAGACAATGTGATATGATAAGATGTCTCAAACGAGGGTGTAAGGCTTGCTTTTATACCTCTCCTCATGAAATATATTTAAATTTTTTAAGTAGGCTGATATGGAGGAGGAATTCCCGCCTACATGTTTCAAATGTCCCAAATTGGGTCCCTTTAAGCATGTAAACGGTGCCCAAAATGGCTAATCAAGGTTGAGCAAGGACCAATTTCCCGGAGGCAAATAAATTCATTAATTTGAAGCTAAAGAAAATTCAACCATGATCAAGCATAGAAGGCCATAATCACTAAAATGAGGCCTAAGTGAGCATGAAATTATACAGGGATACAATTTAAGATGCTACACTAATCTATATTTAATAAACAAAAAATAAATATTTAGAAATTAAATGATGATAGATGCATTTATCTATGGAAATAACGATGAAGAAATGTTGTTTGTGTACTGTAAGAATATTTTTCCACAATCTAGAAATTTGTGTACTCGAAGTCATCACTATCTCAGATACATAATTTGTTGTCATTTAATACATAATTTGTTGTTGTTTAGATCTATTATTCATTGTTTTTTAGATGCCTAATTCATTATTGTTTAGATACGAGTCTCATAGGCTTGAACTCAAGTGAAACGACTGTGATTTGATGCATATGAATGAACTTGGTTGAGTGAGAATGAATTGACACAATGACATAATGTATTGTAGATTTATTGACCTTCACCTTCCCTGTGTATAAATATGTCATGACATTTTTTCCAAACAACTTTGAGGAGATTGTTAGATTGCTAGGATCACATTATCCTAGGTCAACCCTTAAACTAATCACAAGTGAAACAACCTTGCTTTGATACATGGGAATGAACTTGGTTGAGTGAGAATGAAGTGACACAATGTATCTACAGATTTATTTTCCTTCACCCCCCTTACATGTCTAAATGTGTCATGACATTGTTTACAAACACCTTTGATGAGAATGTTAGATTGCTAAGATCAAGAACCTTTAGTTCACTCCCTATATTGACTAATCTTATGATTCTAAGAAAACGATTGAAGATAATATTCATAAATGTGTACATGACATATATGTAGTCCTTTGTCCCTTAGAATCTAAGTGTGTTTTATATATTTTTTCATAGTACTAACATCTAGCATGATTCGAGAAAAAAAAAACATCTAACATGATATTAATTACACAATGAATATAACTAAATACCAAGATATATAAGTTACATAAACATATGTATGCTAGAATAATGAATTGAACAACTATAATTTAGAGAACATTACCCCCCTAATTATAGTTCCTCCCACCCAGGATTATATATGAGGGAGGGCCCCTAGAATCATGTGGTAGTTTGCCGTAACTCTTCCACGAGCTCATCTAGCTAATTTATAACCCTACATAATAATGAAATTTTATAAGTTCTTCGCAGGATTGGTTGAGAATTATAATAGTATCTCAAAAGTAGTGATTCATAAGAATAGTAGGCACCCTTTGTTTCATCAGAATAAATATTAGTGCTTATGTAGAATAATCCAACTATATACCAATTATCTTAGAATCGTAGGGACCAAGAGCTAAGATCGAAGCATAGAAAAAGTGGGAAGGAAAAAATAAAATTGAAATTTAAATAAATAAATTTAAAATTTATTTTTGTGTAATGAAAATTCAAACAATTTTAAATAGCAAAGAACAAATATGTGATATTATTTGATATATGAAAATTGAAGACAATTGTAATCTATACAATTTAGCTTTCTTTATCCTTATAAAAAATCTAAAAGTCAGATAAATAAAATTCTTTAGTCAAATTATACTGCAACTCTCAATTAACGTGCTACTTACAAGTGACCCTGAAATCCCAGATTAAATTGAAAGAATCCACAATTTTCAATGTACTTAGTGATTTGAAGGAAGAATCGCATGCTTAAGAGCCAACAATATTATTATTAGCCTTTGGTTTTTACGGAAAAGAAAGGTGGCAAAAGCAATAGAAAATACTTCTTATGCCTTAAAAAATCACAGCGTAGCAGATGAAATCGCCACCGTTGAACAGAAGCATCTGACGGCTGACGTCGAGCGGGCCTGTAGCAAGTGAATATTGAATAATGTGCATCAAGGAATTGGCTAGGCTTGCATTTTTTTCAACTTGTGCACGAGAGACGCAGGTCTCAACCGGATTCGATTTCGGGTTGATTGGTGGACGTTGTATAATCTTCGCTCAGCGGAAATTGCAGGTATTATTGTCATTCTAGCTCCGTAAATTCCTCTTTCATGCAAAAAATTTGAAGAGCGTTAAGCTATTTCTTTGTTCATAGTACATTAGGGTTTCTAGCTGAGGAATTCGAAACAATGGTTTCTTTGCTTTAAAGGAAAAAACTTTGTTAAAATGGTTATTATTGCAGGATAAAATAGACATCACTGGACAGAAAAGGATAATTGTGCAAATCATCTTAATTTTTCTTAATAGTGCGTTAGGGTTTGGTAATGAGAGTTTTCTTTGTTAAAAAACAGTGATGTAATGACTGCTAGCGAGCGTTAACAGTACACACGTGTCTGTGGGCAGAAACAGATACTATGAAAAGTATCTTAAATATTTTCTTTGACATTACATTAGGGTTAGCTGCGACGTGCAAGCTAAAATTAGATTTGGAGAATGACTGCTAACGGAAGTTAAAAAAATTAATGCCAGTGGATAGAAAAAGAAATATCGGAAGTATGGTGGTTGGGAGAGGGTGTGCATAATTTTGAAAGTAAGGGTTTGAAGGAGAAGTTGGAGTTTCGTGCTAGAATGGGGTCGAAGAACAAGAAATCCGGTGGGAAGAAGAAAAAGGCCGACGGCAGCAAGGCACCGGCAGAGAGCCTGCCGGAATCTGGCGCAGAGGCAGGAACAGGAATGGAGCAAGCAGAGACAGATAAAGCTCCGGTTGAAAGTGTTTCTTCGCCTTCGAAAAAGAGGAAATCTGGTTCAGATGATAGGAAAGAAAAGTTGGATGCTTTAGACGAGGCTACTGCTGCTGCTGACAAGGCTGGGAAGGGGAAAAAGCTGAAGAGTGGAAGGGACGAGGGAAGAGCGGAAGAGTTGAGCTCTGGGGCTCTGGCACGGCAGCTGCGGCCAAGGAAGCAGCCCAAGGTTTTCCAGGATGTGACTCTGGAGGAGGCTGATGCCACACGTATAGTTGGAAGGAGAATTAAGGTATTTTGGCCTCTGGATGATAAATGGTATGCTGGACATGTGAAGGAGTTTCGTGCAAAAACAAAACAACACCATGTTGTGTATGATGACGGGGAGGAGGAGTGGCTTGTGCTCAAGGAGGAGAGAATCAAGATCTCGATTGATCCTGGGGAAGTGTTTGGTAAAAGCGTGGCTGCTAGTACTGCTGTGCCATCCAAAGCTCCACGGTCTGTGAAGCAAGGTCAAATGGAAGTGGAGAAAGGAAAGAAAAGTGGCACTGGCACTGGCGATGGGAAGAAGAATGGTATCAAAGAGAAGGAGAGTGATGGTGTTGTCACAAATGTCAAGAAGGCTGGTTCCAAGAGAAAACAGGGAAGTGCTGTTGATAATATTGAGAAAAATGATGAGAAGAGCAAGAAGGCAGTTGAAGGGAAGGCAGGGAGTGAGGACAAGAAGGAAGAAAATGTAGTCAAGAGTAAGTTGGTGGAGGACAAGATTGACGATGGAAGAAGGAAGGAAGAAGATGGAGGAAAGGCGGGGGAAATTAAAGCTGAGGACCAGGATGCCAGACAGGTAGATGATGTTGGTGATGCCAGTGAGAAGAATGAAGCAGAAACAAAGGAGGAAAACAAGAACAATGTTGAGAATGAGAGTCAGGTCCAAGGACAGGCTGCAGAGGATGTTAAGAATGCTAAAAGGCCAAAGAATTCAAAGAAGACAGCACCACGGACTAAAAGAGGAAGTGGGAAACAAACTCAGAAAAAGCATATTTCTGTTGATCAGACGGATGATGTAGATACAGAGCAAGAGAAAGTAGAAGATACTGAAGGTAAACAGGATATCAAGAGAGATGAGGATAGCAGGGTTAAAGAAAGTACAAGCTTGAAGGAGGTCAATGCACCTGAGGTTGATTCCACAGTTGGTGATGAGGGTGAGAAGCAACAGAAAACAAAAGAAAGTGTTGCATCTTCTAGAAAGAAAGTTGATTCCAGTGTTTCAGTTGGTTCAGATATAGGCACAGCAGATGATGCTGGCACAAAGCATTCAAACAAAGATGTTAGGAAGCAGCCAGAGCAGGCTGATAAGCATGATGAAAAGAATGCAAATGCATTAGTTGCAGAACAACTGGAAGAGCAGCCAAAAGTTGAAGTACCAAAGCAAGCAGATGAGGATGAGCCGCTTAGGCCACTCACTGTTGACCAACCTGATGACAAGCATTCAGATGCACGGGGAAGTGATGTGAAAGCAATTGAAAATCAGGTTGATATAAAAGATGATGATCAATTGAGCAAAAAACCTAACAAGAAGTACCGTGTGAAGGTAAAGTCCAGGTGAGCAGGTTTACTTGAGTTTAGATCATTTAGTATGCATATAATGGTGGCAATATTGTACTTGATTGGTATTAATTATGTGAATGATTTTCAGGGAACCGGGGAAGAAATAAAGGAAATTCAGTAGTGATAGTTCTGGTTATGATCCTGTAAAAAACATTGTAAGTCTTCCTTAGTGTTTTCAATTGCATGTAAATATCTTTTCTTTTCTTAGAGAAGGTAGACTTGCTTTTGAATGAAAGCTGTGGATTATCTGGGGTAGAGCATTGTTGTTCAGTTTGTTTTTGTTAGTTCTTCACACCAAATCCAAAACATTTTCATAGGTACAGAAATGGAAGATTTAGGAATTGCTATTGTTTGTAATTGTTTTTCTTGTTTTTCTTGCCTTAGTTTTAGTAATTGTTGGTATTTACCTGTCAAATATAGCACTAAAGATTTCAAGATGTATTATGTCCAAGGATTGCAACTTACGCGTTTGACTTGAGATGGTGATGTTATACTGTTTTAATTTTTAATTAATAGCAGTAAGTTTCAGAGCTCACTTCTTTGCTAGTTCTTAAAACTATTTACCATGAAATTTCAAATTCTTTTCCAGATTCCCGCTGTTTTTCCTGAGTTGGTGTCCTTAACCACCTTCTTTCATGTGGACCTTATCCTTTAATCATTATATTCTACTTGTAGAAGGGTTGGATTTTGATTCTTCGGTTCTGAATGCTCATCATAGTTTTCTTCAGTCTTTCTTTTAGTTGATGTTTATTTTAATTTTATTTTAGAAGATTCTAAATGCATCTTTACTTTATTTGTTAATAATGGTTTATAACTTTATAGTTATGGGCCTATGGCATTATATTATTCCTATGTTCCATTGCATTTCCGGGACAAGGACTGCAGGAGATGGTGGGATGTGTTTTCAGGGATGGCAGTTGGGAGGCCATTTAATGGGGGTGGTACATTGTGTGTGGGGGTGGGGAGTGGCTATGTACAAGTTTATCTGTACATGATATCAAGACTCAATTATAGACATTCACATAATGCATGAGATTCAATGTTTATTGAGTCAAGTTTAGCAGCAATAAAAATTCAAAACTTAGTTTTATTATGATAAATTGTTTTTTGCCTTTTTTTCCCTAAATACACAGCGGGGATATTGTTAATTTGTTAGGCTACAATGCATTTTACATTCAATTTGCAAATGTTGCCAAAATTCAGTCCAAGATTGTGTGAAATTAATTTTAAATGCACTTTATGTTGTCAATGTGATGAATAAGTGAGGTGGAAGAAGAATTGGAAGAAATGAAGTGTTTGATGCTTTTCTGGTATGGAACATATTTATGCAGTGTTAGGAATTGTTTCTAGGTCAGACTAAGGATTTTTTGCAAGTTAGCTTGTGAAAATTTACTTAGTTCATGTGAAAAATCAGTAGCGGTTAAAGTTGTGAGTGACTTGCCCAGAGAACTTTCTTGTATCTACTTGGGAGTTAGCAATTTTTTGAATTGTGGTTCAAACATCATAAAACATCAAATGAAGCCACAATTATTCTGAAAGCTTCTAGGAATGGTCCATGATGAACAGAAGTGACTGCTGAAATGGCCATGTTGTGTGGCTGATGTTTCTTGCTCCAAGAAACATTACAGATAACCAATAAGTATTGGCTATTAGAGACGGCAACATGCCTTTTTGCCAGGAAACAGCAACAAGGCTGAAATATTGTGATTTATGCAACCAGGGTCTCAGTATAACCTGCCTTCTCAAATATCCAATAATTAATTTGGTGCAAGAAACATCAGCCACCTTCTTTTGTCTTGTCTTGTTGCTCATTTTTTCCATGTGTTCTCCTTGCCTTATTTTTCTGTTAGAACATTTGAAGGGAAACATATTTGCGTTGTTTCTTTTTCTCTGTGTGAAGTATGAACTTGTTAAACTCTGTGAGCTCAATGTTGCTGTTCCATTTTTTAGAGTTCTAGAGGATTTACCTGGGATCAATTTATTACTGCCTTATTATCAATGTTTCTCTGAGTTTCTGGGGAGGGGGAATGCAGGGATATGGATGGAAAATATTTTCCTATATTTTGGGGATGACCTGGGGGCATCTTGTTTAATAGTAAGAAACCAATGTTTTAAATAAAAAATAAAAAGAAGATTAAAGTAATTGAAAACAAGAGACCCAATGATAAACTTTCTCTTTTTTTTAATCTTTTGATCTGCTAGAGTTGGTTTAACATCATCAGCAACATAAATTATGGCCTGTCATTACAGATATTTGCCACTTAAGAAGATTGATGGTAAATTTGTCAAAGTTAAACTTTATAATTATGGGTAAAATGAAGAGTTAGATACAATTATTTGTAGTAAAAACAGCTAATATTTTGGTAAAATTCAGAAGGCTTATATGTTGTAAAATGAAGAATTAGCTACAATTATTTTAAATATATAGGTAGCTATGAAAACATATTAAATCCCAGATCACACTATAAGGAAAACATTCAGATTATAGTAACTGAAGTTTTCCCATAGCGTCATCAATTTTGTTGTAATGTCCCCTTCCTAATTTGTCCTAGAAGTTGCCCTAAATCACAATTGCAATAGCTTAGGGTTAGTGTTTACCAAATGAATGGTTTGTTTAATTATGTGATCCATAACTTGAATCCCACATCCACCACATGAACACAATGCCAATACATATAATGATTAAGATTAAATCATTATGCAAACATATTCATAAATAAATCAAAGGTTAGAATAAAGAGAATATATCTTCATCATTATGCAGTACTTAAATTGTATGGGAATTCCAATAATAGAAGATGTGGAGAAAGGAGGCATAATAGGGTGACCTAAGCCAACGGTTCTCCCTCCATACAGTTCTGCATTCTTCTATTGTTGGAGTTAACTATGATTCACAAATAGGCCTCCGACGTAGGAGTTGGAAAGGTTCTTGCAACAGGGTGCCCTTAGCGGTTCTCCCTCTCACAGTGCAGCAGGGTGCCCTCGTAGCTGTTCTCCCTTAATTGTCACTGCAACTGGGTGCCCTTAACAGTTCTCCCTTAATTGCAGACTCTTTCTCACTCCTTTGTGACAGACTATTGCAAGATTAAATTCATGTTTTAATATTTATTAACATCAGATAAATGCATTATAAATTCATATATATAAGCTAATCAATTTTTTTTGCATTACCCAGAATAGAATAATATAACACTCTAGACTCAGATCTGATTTCTGTATTCTGTCTTTTGTACTGGAGATTTGATCTGCTGAAGGATTTATGTTCTTGTTGTGATTCAATGTTTGTTTATTCTTCCATTCGATGCCTTTAACTGAGTATGTTGTATCTGCTGCTGCTGCTGATGCTCTATGTTCTTCAAATCACTGTAGATAGTTTTATTTGTATTTCACTCTTTTTCTCGTTTCCTGTCCTGCCTCCCTTAGATGTCGATCTTGCTATATCTGTATATCTTTTGGAGGTGGGTGTCTTTCCTATTGTCACGTGTTTCCCAAGAGAGGCATCTCTTGTATGTGTCCGTTGCTTGTCATAACATCACACCCCTTGCATTATATTATTGTTTTTAAATTTTGTTTAGTATGATCTCTTCATTATATGATTGCTACTTCTTAACTAACATCTCTTTCTTATTGCTCCAAGGGATTTGATCATGATAAGTAAATTGTTTATCATTTTATGCCTGTCAAGAATGATAAACTTGGCTCTCCTAGTATCCCACGTTCTCTTGGTAATTATAAATGTTGCCTCATACTTAATCATCAGTTTATCTAATTGCTGTGTTTATGAGAACCTTAAAGTACTCATTGTTGCCTTGGGTTTTGAACCGACGTTAATTACTGCGATCACTTGATCTCTTTAATTAATGTCCCTTGCAAATTTGGAGGGTGTCTGAAGTTGGCCAAGTTCAGTCAGAAAATTGTGAAGTCTTATGGAATAAGACAATTTTCATGGTTAATACAATTGTGTCATAGTCAGGACATGACATTTGTTCTATTAATTTTAACACTATAATATTCTTAATGAGCTATTTCTGCAAATTGGTGAAATGTTTGAAATTTACAGTGTTACACCGGTGAGGGGGTACGTCGGTACGGGTGGACGCCGGGACGAGTTTTGGGTACACGAAAAAAAGGGGCTTCAATTTAGGTACGGCGGGGGGACAAGGGGGGGGGG
>MU226193.1:2116385-2135785 GCA_018584345.1 Thuja plicata
GCTTCTGGATCAGCCCCGTGGTCACTTTCCTCATGCTCAGGCCCATACTCTGATAAACTTGCACCCTCAGAGTCAGAATTCAATTCCATGGCTTCACTAGAGGCCATTTAGAATCTGCATTTCAAAACATAAATTCAAATTGTTAATTTCAATTTACTATTTTAAATTTTTTTATTTTTAAAGAACTAGTTTAATTGAAATACGTTTCAACTTTCAGCCTAACTTAATAAGTATATCAAAAATATTAAAATAACATTGTAACAATGCATTCAAACATTTAGATTTTTAAATTTAAAAATACTTTAACAAGAATGAAGAATGAGAATCTAAATTTAAAACAATAAATTCAAGTTTTCAACATTTTCATTTAGTTTTAGTCTTTTAGAAAAAAAAATGAAAATCAGAAAATAAAACAAAGAAAATTCATTGTAAAAAGTTAAAAACCCTACCTTTTGCTTGATGAATCTTGATCTTCTTGCTCCTCTTGCTCCTCTTGATCTTGCAATCACTTGCAAAATCACTCTCCAATCACTCTTTCAACTCTTTTTCACTCCTTCCTCTCAGTTGTTGCAAAAATGAAAATTATGAATGAGAATGTCAAATGAAGTATATGGGCCTTATGAAGGCTTAGAGGGCCTTATATGGGACCCACATACTTTTAGGGTTCCATAAGAACCAATTAGAAAATGAAATTTTATTAAAAAACTTAAAAAAAAAACACTTTTTTAAGTCTACTGCCGGCCGTACCCCGTCGAGTACCGAAGCACCCGACGGGTGTGGCGGCGGTACGGTGGCAAAACAACGGAGCTTGGGCGGTGGTGGCGGTACTCCAGTACGCGGAGTATCGTCCCGGGGACATCCCGGTACCCGGTACTCCGAGGTTTTGGGCTGGGCACACGTCCCCGGGTTACACTGGAAATTTATAGCTGTAATTAAGAGGATATGGTTCCTTCTGAGACCAATTTTTGGTGAATGAGATAAAAGTTCCCTATCAGTATCATTTTCTTCCTGTTGTGACATGGGTAGCAAACTAATTATGATGTTCAGGGGGTATAAACACGAGAGATTAGACTTGAGAAAAAGAACATATTTAAACAAAATCTGTCTCAAACGAAATATAATTAAATTGATCCAAAGTCGAGATAGTTGAGTAAAAAACCATTTGTTATATTCTTTCTCCAACTCTCAGAGGCAGTCAACCAGCAGCCATAATATGTGATGAATGAGGGACTTTGTAAAGAGTGTCGAGTCTTGATGTTCCTCGGAAGTTGGACACAACCATCCCCAAATGTAAGCTTGACAAGGAGAACATCGTGGGAAGTGTCTCCCAGATTTAGGAAACATCCCTTAAAAAATGTAAAGAATGGGGAGGGGAAAGGACATCTGTCACTGTCCCCAAGATGTCCTCAAACAGGGGTACTCCATAAAATCTACGGGGATGCCTCATCTGGTTTCATTGCTTATATAGCGTTTCAATTAGTTTGGTTTGGATACACTTACCTGAAATTGGTGGTTTTGCTTGCTTTAAAAAGATGCTAAATCTTTCCTTGAAGACCTAGAACTATACATAATTGATTACACTAACATCAAAAAACATTAGTTTAAAGTTCTTTTTTTCAATGCAGAAAAACTTCACATGGCAAATTGTGTTTTATTTGGGCAAGTAGATGATAAATATACAAAGCATTCTGAATGCATTTTATAGTCATGGCAGTGAATTCAAGGAAAAATCTACGTTACCAAATTCTTCCCTGGCAACCCCAAAGTCTGGTCCGGTTCTTGCAAAAGTCTGGTCCTTATCACATTCTTGCAAAAGTCTGCCCAAATTCTGTCAGACGAACCAGGCACGAGTTTTGCTGTTTTTATGGTGAATTTAGACTAAAACATTAATATATATGGTGGTGTATTTTGCTATGTTGCTTTACTATTAGCACAGTGGTGTATGAACTTATTTGCTGCTGCATATATAAACATATGTATACACACACATATATATAACATATGTTTTTTACGAATGAACCCAAAACAAATTCGAAGCCACCCCAAAAAATTTTTGAACGAATTTCGAACCCGCATCCGAACCCGAATCCGAACCGGTAACTTAGGGAAAAATAGAATGCACACAAAAGAATCAGATTTATAGGGTTTTGAAAGGGTGTTCTATCCATAGAAGCATAAATGTGCAATAAATTGTGATTATACCTGATTAATAAGGAATCGCCAATGCTGCCGATCTATTCCCCAAAAAATTGCGATTATATGGTCAACGATTATCAATGATTTTTTCATTATTTTTTGGGTGATTTGTCAGTTAAAAATTGTGATTAATCGACAAAAAAACCCCCTGTACAGTAGTTTTCACAAAGAAGATGCAGATTTCAAGGGGCATTCAACATGATGGTCAAGAAAAGGGCTGCATTTAAGGTAGGGTTCCATGCGTATTCATATAACCCTACTCTACTTTGGTATTTTTCAATGTCTTCATTCAAGATTTGTGAGAGAAAAGCCACATTTGAGTATGAGATGTCATTTAAATTTTCATGTTAGAAAGGTTCTAGAATCTCCTTAGAGCATTGGTGAGATCAAAGAACAGTGAAGGGGTTCTCTTTCATGTTTTTATTGAATTCGATAAGTCATATTTTTCAAAGATATAGACAATGCTCTTAGATTGATAGGGCAGATCTATTCACTGATTCGATATCACGGTTCTGACTGTCTTAAAAGTTTATTACACTGCTCTAGATAAGGGTTTCACCCTTCTTTCAAAGTTTTCATTCTCTGTTTCAAGAGATATTTATATTTTGAAGGTCTGCCTTATCAATGATCAAATGGTTGTTTTGAGGATCAAAAGACTGTCCCATAGGTGAATGGCTGTGAAAAGAGTGATTGACTGTTTTAAAAGAGTGATTGACTATTTTTGAAGAACTTTTCTTGCTGTTTGAAGGTAATATTCACTGTGAAGAGATAAGATCTATTTACTGTTAGAAGAAAATAGAAATCTGAACATATGTTAGGTAGTGAATAGACACAGTCATAAAGAGTACCTTTAGTAATATGCACAAGGATACTTGTTATCATGACAAAGAGAAGCAATATGCAGAACAGTCCTATTAACTGCCATAAAACAGTGAAAGGAAGCCTTGTTCCCTGTGTTCTTGTCAAATGGTTAAGACAAATGTGCAATCTAAAGTGTAGAAGTGATACAAGGTCAATGAAGCTTCCAAGAACAGTGATGGGGAAAACACATGATGGGCAAACTTATAGTCAAGACAAGAAATATGCAATCAAATGCATAATAATGCAATGGTGCACAATTACTCCAGTACAACACAAGCTTGTGAGACCAATTATTTTGGAAAGATGGGTGATGAATCTCAGTATTAGAGAGCAGCCATCCATTCACAAAAAGACTCCCAACTTAGGAAGATCCAAGATTTGTTAGTACAAGTAGTCATAAGGTTCCAAGAACTTCACAGCTTTCATGCAGTGAGAAATGAGAAATGAGTAAATGGGAGTTTAGACCTTATAGCAAAGTTTAAGTTCCTCCAATTGGATTGTGATGATCAGAGAGAACCACATGGTAAGATAGGTAATTGTTGATGTGAGTTTTGTTCCACTACAACATACAGAATCAAATACTTAGCACTCCAAGATGAAACACCAAATTTCCAACTCTCTCTTGAATAAGGATGCCCATATGCTAAACAGTGTACATGGATTTTGCGATCAAATAATCAACCTCAAGGTTCCTTCTTTATTGTGGACTTTCACTCAGTTTTATGATGTGATATGCTGGTTATTACAAAGGGACTTACGCTGTTCATTCAATGGATATCAACTTAACTTTAACTTCTTCTCACCAAACAACTACAAGGAAAGGGTTTAGAAAGTCTAATCTATTCCTAGAATGCAAGAAACTATGGATATCTTTATGACTGTACTAGGCTTAGTTTAGCAATCAACATCAACCAAGCTAGTGCAATCTCCTAAGGTAAATGTAAAATGTTCAAACTACCACTGTTCTATTGACACCATCCATCGATACATATCAATGTGCAAGCAATAATCGAAGTTAAGTTCATATAAATGCCAGTTGACCACGCAAGGCAAAATTACAATCAACAAGCAGCTAATGGTTTGGTCTAAGCGAGCTCACCAAAGGTGCATCCAAATTCACTTCCATTCAACTAAACACTATTACTAATCAACATGAAATGAAATCCTAATTGAGGAATTGGAGAAACCATGAAATACTCCAAAGCAACATTAAGTAATCCACCATGAAGACCAACAATGAATCATCGATTACTTTATGAGCATTATGGCAACAATTTTATCAAGTCTCCTCCTACTCTACTCTCTAATGCTAGCTAACTAACTGTTACAAATGAGAAGGCCTCGGCCTTCAATAGTTGTTCAATTACAATGAAGGGCCAAGGTCAATTCAAGATCAAGGGTCAAGATTTATCCCTACAAACCCTAATTAGGGTTGCCACCCTATCATCCAATTACATGAAGGCACCACTCTATGGACCAATAATAAGTTTACAAAGCTTTTGAGAACCAATGAAAAAATTGTACACTTGGCATAATATGATTGACTGTACTTGGACATGTGTGACTGGAATTTTCTGATTGGTAGAAGACAACTAGGCGCCACCTCCACATCCTTATCTCATAGACTTGGTAAATCCTATTTTGATGAGAAAATATCTCTTGATATTCAACATTACCAAGTCTCCAATTGTAATCGCATATTCCCAAATTGTTTTATCTTCTCAAATTTTGTCCATCCTTGCAAATTTTCTCCATCTTCGTTTTTGAAAAATTTCCCATTACCATGACTTGAGCTTGATTATACTTGCAAACTTGAATCTTGAACTTCTTGAAGTGATGAAGTTTTCATGCACTTGGATCCTTCAAAATGAACTTAGATTTCCGGAGGAAATTCAAGTTGATGAAAATTTTCTCTCTTGTTCTTTGTCTTTCTTGAACTCCATCTTGATCTTGACTTGAATTCGCCTTTGATAACTTGATTTGAATCTTCCTTCTCATTTTAAGTCCTCGAGCTCTTTTGAGCATCCACTTGTTTTATTCTTGAAGTCTTGAGCTTGACCATGCCATCATCTCCATCTTTCGCTTTCCAAGCCTCTCCTCCTTCATAATTCACCTTGCAAAACAAAGGAGGAAAATGCATTAAGCTTCGTAAAATTGGCAAGTATAACAAAATGAAGAAAATCTGAAAGCTTTCCTGATAATCAACATCAAACCAAAGAGGCAAAATGAATTTTCTTAATCTCAAGATCGAACCTCTCTTCCTCTTGCAAATTTTGAAATGAAATTACGCTAAAATCTGGAAAATAAGTGAGTTTTCAATGAGTAGCTTGCCCAGATTTCCCTCTTCCTTTCCCTCTTTATCTCCGATTTTGAGAATAAATATGCCTTAGATTTGCAAAATTGATGTCCCCTGATGTTTCAGGTTTTGACAAAGATGCAATTTATCTCCTCCTTAGAAAATCATCTTTCCCTTATGATAATTTGCTGCCCAAACTGATAATTCATTGCCAATGCAAGACAATCCACTTCACTCCAAGGTAACTTGTGGCTAATTAAGGAGCTCGCTGCTTTAGCAGAGATAAATCTGCTTCCTATGTGATGTTAAAATGATTTCTCCTCCTCCCTTTATATAGGTGCTTTGAGGCTTGAAAAGGCACATTCCTCTATATAAGCTGACGTGGCATTATTAAATCAATAAAAAGCATTTTATTTAATTGATTTTCAGCCCCTTAGGCCGACTTGAGCAAGGGAAGATAATGCTTTTTAAATGTTTGATTTTCCTTAATAAAATCGCCTTTCAATGTGCATTGGTCGAGCTTCTCCAATAGGGTGAAATTTTACCATGTGGGAGGATTAAGAATTCCTCTTGGGGTAGTGGAATCCGCCACCCTAAGAGGGATATTTCAGTATCAAAACTTTGTTTCCCCACCCTCATTAAGCCTTCAAAACATCTCTCATTGAACCTCCTCGCCACCTTTATGTAATTCAAGATTTCATCTACCATTCTTGGTAAGCCCAAACACACTTCACAACCTCCATATCAAAGGGTGGAAATCTAACATGTTAGAGGAATAAAAAATCCTCTGAGGGTGGCGGATTCTGTTTGGCGGAAAACTAAGGGGAAGAGGAATTTGATTTAAATTCTCAGCTCTTGTTGGATTCAACCCCCCTATGGTCTCAATATTTTATTTCCTTCCAACTAACCTCAGCCATGCCCAAGTTAACTTCTTCCCCATGAAGGCGGAGATCACACTTATGAGAGGAAAGATTCCTCTTGGGTGGCGAATTCCACCATACTTAGAGGAATTTTCCTCATGTTACAAGTTTGGAGGCTCCACTTTCATCGTTTTGCGCAACAAGGGAATCAACCCCTCAATGAACCACCTCTTTTTCAACCAATCGGTTGGCTGATTCTCCAATATGCCCAACAATTCCTTGAGCCTACGATTTTAAGCCCTTACATTCCCACTCTTCCCTTGCTTTGTGTTTTAAATTTAGGAATTTCATTGTTATCTCTCAACACTTTAAACTCTTCCAGAAATGCCTTTTTGAGGTCGTCCCATGCGTACTTGCTTCGGTCTGGTAGGTCTGTGTACTAGTCAATGGTGATTCCCTGTAGTGTGGCGGGAAATGCTCTCAACCAGTAAACCTGGTCATCTTGTCCACTGGCCTCTCATATAGTTACGTAGGTTTTGGGTTGGCGTACAAGATCCTCTAATTTGTTGCGTGTGAACTTGGGGAGTTTTTGCCTCTCCGAGTGTTCACCATCGTTCTTCCTCGTCGGTACCATATGTATACGACCAAATTGGAGTGTCTCTTTGTCGGCTACATTCTGGTGCTTCTCTTGCATGCTCGCCCATGCACGAGCCCTGTACATGTCCCCCTGCGTCTTTTACAGCTTGGTCGCCTTCCTCGTAAGTGTGCTCTCTCCTCACCGGAGTCTTCGGCTTAGGTCCCCCTATTTGTGGTTCTTGTGAGGGACAAGTTCTTGATATGGTGTAAATTATGCTCAAAATTTTTGGCATCCTGTGTTTGGAGGTTTCATTCTTCCCATTTGTCAAACTGTACGGATGGGTGGCAGTACTGGTATTGTCTGTAGATTCAGAGTCTTTGCTGGAAGTAGATTGTGCCTTTTGGTTACTTGCTCGGTTGACGAGATCTTAACTTCGTTGTTTGGGAGTGTTAGGTTTTTGGAAACCTCTTCCAACTCGCTCCATGTATTCGGTCTTGCCCTCTCCCAATTATGACTTCGAGTCACGCTACGTCTCTTACTTCTTGCTGGACTATCTGAACTTTCGATGATTTCTCATAATTGTCGCCTCCTCTTGCTTTGCTCTCTTAGACAAAGAGATTGTCTTACCGCTCCTCCCTTATCTTGAGTATATCTGGTACATTGGTCCTTATTTGGTCACATAGGCATTAATTGCCAGTGGTACGACATTGGCTAATATCTCGCTCTTCTTCCTCCCTACGGGTCCTTTCTTCGTATTGTTTCAATATTTACTGCTAACGTTGCTCTCGGTGCCTTTCCTCACACTAGTCTTGCAGTTTAATAAGATTTTGTGCCAACAACTGTGGAATCTTCCCGAGAAGATCGAAAACTACATGGTTCACTTTGAATTTGTTGCTTACTATGCCTTCACTCTGCACGTATTGATGGACCGAAACTTCCCACGAGTGTATCAAGTCCTATGTCAACTGATCCTCTTGTGTTTATTCCTCATTGTCACTTTCAGTTACTAGCACTTATTGTTCAAACGATAGGCCCATTACTCCGCCATCTTGCCTGTTGTTAGTGTCAGATCTCTAGGTTCAAATAGGCAACAATGCCTAAATGTTTACTCCCTACATCGAATGCTTTAACTTACAGAGTAAACAGAACTATAACAATGAACATCTTCAACATAACACTTTGATATGGCATAAAGATATAGCTTTATTATCAACATGTAATGTGTACAACCATAATGTGCCAATTCACGATACAAGCCAGAAATATATAGCACTTGACGGTTGGTTAAGAGTGCCAACTGCCGGAAACTAACAACTAGCCGAGAATTATAATCCATTACATTTCCATTTATTAAACAAAACATTATTTATTCTTATTGGCAAAACTGCTTCTGACAACCAATAGTCTCATCCGGATGGGAAGTAATCTTTAATTCCATTTGTTTTTGTGAATTGCGTAAAGAAAGCAGAGATTTATTGATGTAATGCTCAATGGAAAAATTAATATATTAGCTTTGAAATTTTTCTTTTAAAAAATATAACAAGTTTAAATCAAGTTGCTGGTTCTGGCATGTGATTGGCTACACAGGTATGGCATCTCCCGCCCTCCACTTTCCTGAGTTTGGTATAGCTGGGTATGGCCATAATGATAAAGATAATGATAATTCCATTAATTGAATGATAAATTGTATTTGTCAAGTCAATACAAAATAGCAAATAAATAATCATGGCCTTTATTTGTCTACATTGCAACCACGGTAAATAATCAAGTAGAGACCTGGTACTCAGAAATGTAGTGAATATGCATAAATTGAGCTAGTTCTGGAATATCTGTAACTAGAACATATTGGTTATTTATAAATTTGGCTCCGTGAAATTCAGCAATGTTAATCACCCAGTTCTTGTGAGCTTTCGTGTCTAATAGCAATGAAATTCCTATTCTAATAATCAGATTTGTTTTTGTGACACCGAGCTCAGAAATGGTAAATTACTAAATACAAACCTTGTTTGAATTTGGTCAAGAATGGAGGTATTTTCATGATTATAATAATGAGCAAAAATGCAAAGGTAGTGAAATGTTGTTCTTTTGTCTCTGGTAGAACAAAGATTGATCAGTTATGGACATCTAAAAGTTCAGACAAAGAACATTAGTTCTAAGCTTGATACTAACCGGGGGTCACATTTGATTCATGTTCAAGTGATTTTCAATTTGTGAAAACTTCTGGTGCTATGGTAATAAGTGATATTCACTGTCAGTGTCTATTAGTAGTTGAATCCATAAATAGAGGGCCATGGCATTGTCCCTGCTACAGCAACACACATGGATATTGTTGACACAAATTAAGATGTGGAATCCAGTAAGTTTAAGCACCACTTTCGTGTGTATTTTATTTCAAAGGCATTTCTGATATGAACAATCTCTTCAACAAACCAGGTGCACAGGGAGAAATGTGATAGCAAAATATTCAATTTCTACTTGCATCCGGCATCAACGAGGTCAAAATATTTTGCATGCTGTGGATAACAGATACCCTCAAGGCTTAATATACATCCTAGAAAATGGGGATGACACAAGGTAGGAAAGGGTATGGCCTGGTCAATTTTTTGTTGCCCAACTTACACAAAACATACAAGTTTCCTTCCTTGCAAGTTGAATTTACACAAGATTGGTTAAATCAGTGGGTCATAAGTTATTACCATGCATGATGTGGTAGAGTGGAGGATTGAATTTCCCAAAAATTGACAAGTGTAATCCCCAAGAAATACAAAATCAAATTTTAGGTTGGATGCTTGCAATGTAATGGTTCTAATATACTGCCTCTCAGGCCATTAAGGCACAACAGGTGGAGGACAATTGAGTTCCAATATGCATGAAGTTTGGGAACATGAAAATATGACAAATTGGGGAGAGATGATATCCTTATGTATGGATAAGAGAATTAAATGTTCCAATCTTCTGAGTGAGGGATTTTTCATTAATTGATTTTATCAATGCTGGGCTTTGGTGGGATGGAATTTTGCTCCCAACTTGAAGCTTTGTTTATGAGCTAATACACTCATTTATGTTCCATAAATTTATACAAGCATGTACACGTACCATGATAAACTGGCATTTGAGACTGTTTTTGGTCCTTTATTCATGGTTCGGTATAGGGCTAGTCTTTGATAGTCCCAGGAGGCCATGGATTCATTAATGTCAGTGGGAGATATGTCTCCACAAGGTATTTTTCTCAGAATAGATGCTTTAGTGAAAACTCCATACGTGCTTCTAAGACATGTCCTTGGGTTTTATATTGATTGGTGAAGTGACCTACCAAATTGTCCTAGAATCACTGGAATGTTGAAACAACAAAATGGCCATGTATTGTACATTTCCACTCACAGTGGGCTCTGAAATCTCATCAAATTTCAGACATTCTTGGTATTGTTAAGAATGAGATACCTATGTATAAATTTTGCACAATTTGATTGAAAAGTTATGATAACTTGGGGAAAATTTTGCTATTTTCAAACTGCATTCTATCATGGCTTTTGGAGTACAGACAGAATTACAATTCAACTGATGAAGTATATGAGAATGCAGTGGATGTTAAGGAAGCTGGGAAGAGGATAGAAAGTAGAAGGAAGCACCAGGCAGTGGGGCCACAACTTATGGTACCCTCTATGTCTTCTACACTAACCAATTTATATTTCCAACCCAGAGATGTGTACATGTTTATTCTGAGGCCTCTATGTTTTATGAATTTTTTAAATCCATAATTGACTGTCAAGAAGTTCAAGGACCTGCATATGGTTGAGCCACTGTCTCTATTGCACCACCTAGAATTGGATTGCACCATGCGAACTTCACCTACGTTGGACAGTAGATATTGGAAGGACCCTTTTTTGCTTTTTTGGTAATATTGTAGATATTTTATAAATATTCTTCTCATATGAGCAGCAATGTGAGACCAATACAAGCTTATTGCAAACACTTTTAGATACTATTACAAGCTCCTTATGAGAAAACACCCTGTAAATCACCCATGGAAGATAAAGAGCAACTAATTTGAAATCCACTTATTTAGAAATCACATCCACATAAAAGGCAACAATGGAAGGCTAAGAGACACAACATAGAATTTCAGAGAGAGAGAGAATTTTAACATGGGTCTTCACGGAGAGAACACAATGTTTTAACTGATTAAGCTTAGTCCATGGATTGGAAGAACCAGTGTTAAATTGATATCAGTTAAAAGGCAGGAAGGTAATACAACTCAAAGCAACAACAAAACAGTGTTACCTCGAGACGCGTCTCTGGCCTAAAAACCCCCGTCCCCGTACCGGGGATGTTTTCGGGATGGGGGACGGCCAGGGGACATCCCCACCCCATCCCCTTTTTTCAAAATTTTGTAGGGGACGTCCCGGAAACCCGGTGATGTCGAGATTTTTTTTTGAGGACAGCTGTATGTCTTGGGGACGGCCGGGGACACCTTGGAAGTCCCCGGGATGGATGGGTGTCCTTGATGGGATAGGCGACATCAGTGTATAAAAAAAACACATTTTTCTTTTATAAAGCTCTTTCTTTTTTAATTTTAAAGTGGGTCCCTCCTTCCAAGTTTGCCCTAACATGCTTATTACTGTTTGTTAGTTAATTCCTACTATTTGGGGTCCTCTGATTAGTATTTGGCAACATTACATTAAGAATTGTGAAATTAAGAATGTTGTTACAGTCACGCTACATGCTCAGAATAATATAGCAGACTGTTTGCAAGGTGTTGGAAAAGTCTGAAAAGTGCATTACAGACCTAAAACATGCATATCTATGTCATTTTGTGGCAATACATCAGTGCTGGGTTGGTTTTGGGTTGATTTGTGTCCTTTGTGGAAGATTTGGCGAATATTGGAGGTTGCATCAACTTGCCATCTTGCTGTAACAGACCTATATCATTTTTTAAACTGTATAGCAGACCTGTTTGTATTGATATCAGTCCACTTACAACGAGCTGGAGGTGTAGTTTCAGAATTAAATGTTCGTAGTGTGTTTCAATTTGGAAGCTGGTTTATTGTTCTTGTTGCTATTGACAATGAATTTCAAATTATGTTTTGGGTGTATTTCAATTTTGTATGTTATTATATTAATATTACATGCATATTGACAATGACATCCAAATTATGAATGCATATTGAGTATTGAGTTTGACTGTTGAAATGTTGTATGTTAAGGTTCTATGATGTTTAAATGTAATGCTTTATCCATGTTTTCATATGAATGTAATTTATGTATGCGAATTTCCCCATATATTCTAAATTTTCCCTATATTTATATAGCCGCCCCCTTTGCTGTCCCCTTGCCGTCCCCAAACTTGGGAAGAACAATTTCTGTCCTGTAAACTCATCCTCCTGTCCCCTGCCGTCCCCGTTCCCGTCCGCGTCCCGGAAACTCGGGGTAATGCTGCAATAAAAAGAATGAGAAACAAGATTATCAAAATGAAATATCCCAAGCATATGTACAGAAACAAAATAGAAAAGTGTGCTATAATAGACCCGCAAAACAGAGATCTCAGTTATATTTTGACAATTACAATTACAATTTACAATTCGAATATGGTTCCAAGAACCTTGCATCTTGGTCTTCTAACGATTATCTGCCTTGGGAGTCACGGAATAATGACGTTGCTATGACTGATATAGGGATGTCAGTATGTTTGGAAATCAGATATCCATATGCTTGAGGTGTGAATGTCTGATGATTGGATGTGCTGATGTCTATGTATCTGTCCTAGTGATGTTAGGCCACTGCTCTCCCAAGTAATGCAATATGTTGCTACTGATCTATGTTGTAATATGCGACACACTGTGGACAATGGAACCTAGTTGCTGTGGAATAAGAGTGAAGGCATCGGCCTATGGAAATAAGCGATTTGTATGAAATGATACCGACCTCTGAATGCTGTGACTGCTTAGGCGGGTATGATAAATGAGGGACTGATATGGAAGTCTGATGTGGACGCTACGATGCAAGTATGAAGTAGATGCCGGACCTTTGAATATCGAGGTCTCTGATATGCCACCCGCTATGGATATTCTGATCGCTGATGATGCCTCGAATTGTAATTATTCTAATGTGAGGATGAAGCCACGATCTCTAACTCAAATGTGCAGAATGATGCTGCGATGCAAGTGTGATCTCTGATTAACGCAAACTGATTTGCAGGTCTGATATAGATGCCGTGATTGCTGCTTGTTGCAATCTGTTATGAAGTTGCAATCTGATGAAGTGGTTGATATTCCTCAAGATCGTGGATCTATGAAATATGGACATTAAACTCAGAATGGGGATATCTGCTCTTATGATTGCGGGAAATGAATATTGCCGCTCCTTATGAATGCTGGTGAAGAGGTTGCTGCTCCTGTAATGATGTTGACAATCAATCCTATAAGTCCAATCAGGTCTTTAAGAGACTTCACCTAGTTGGAATGACAGCAGACAAGAGAAGATGTCTTGCCTCTGAAACTGCGCTCACCCAATGAAATACAAAATGGAATCTCAAAGACAAATAGAAAGCAAGTTGATTGATGATGATAACGCTCTATCTATGTCAATATAAGTATGATGCTCAAGCAATGCAAAATAAATTAGTCGGCTAACCCAAGTGGGCGCTACAAATGCAAAACTTAAAATAGGTCCATACTAAGAAAGGGTAGCGCATAAGTGCGCCACCCAAAATGGTCCCCCTAAGGCTAACTAGGTCACAGGGGACTGTATGAGCTATCAGCAAAATCAGATATAGGTCCGGGCTATGGAAGGGACATGACACAAAAAATAGAGAGACTGAGTTTGTTGTTGTAGATAAGGCATATGGTGAAGAGATAACCCTAGCAAATATTCCCTTAAGAAATGCGGCAAACAAAAATGGTTGACAAACATGAGGAACAACTGAGCCTCTGAGCAACATCATTGGGGCTTGTGAAAGGTCATTCAATAATTCATGAAACAGTATACAGATGGCTCCAATCTCTATATAATGATTGACATTAACTTAGAGAGATTGAAGAAGCATTGGTGACCATGCACCCTATCATTATTTCACTTTATTATCACTTATAGTGGTTACTTAGTGATGAGAAGAAATGCTTTAAGAAATATCCAGAGAAGATTAAAATCATTGTGATCTTGTTATGTAAATACAAGAATGTTCCTTTATAGGCCAGATTGGGAAGAGAGAGGTAACCTGGTCAATTGAATATACAAGGAATATAAGGAGGCTGTAAAGAAAATGACAGGTCCAAGGTGCAGACCTAATTAAGAAAAGCCTTAGAGTTGCATTCAAAGTAGAATACTCATGGTACGTGAGCCAAATCACAATTCAAGTAGCTGGTCAGAGCAGTGACAATTCCTCAAAACATAGTGAAATTGAAAATTTCAGTGTGGTGCAATGTTATCTCAAAGGTTATGTTGTTGACGCATTGGTCAAGATGGAAAAGGTCAAGACATATCTGATAAATTGAGAAGATTTGTGGACATTTGAAGAGCGATCCCTAAGGAATGTCACGTGGTGACAATTTAAGTTTTTCCACATCGAACTTAATTCATCAAGTGGATGAGTTCTTGGTTTTAAAGTTTTCATCTTGTGCAGGTGCCCATTCAATTAGAGAAGCAGATTTCCCATTTCTAGCAAGCTTTCCCTTCTCCTGTGCTACTGCTCTTTCCTTTGCCATTGGCTTGCAAAGGCATACACATGCATTTATAGACCAATTAGAAACCTGACTTCTAGTCAGTCCTCTGTGCCTTGCTAGCATTATTTATGAAGATTTTTCAGATACAGATGAAGAAAAGGCTCAAACAAGCAAGCTTGTAAGACAAAAACTGATTCCTCTGGTAGATGTCTCTGCAGTTGCCATGCAGGCTGTCAAATCATACCTAGTTGTTGAAGAGCTTGTTGCTGTTGCAGTTACTGATCCATGAACTGCAGATGAGAAGTTTGTCTTCTTTGATATATTGATTGGGCTAGTGTACCTAGCTATTCTGAGCTCTGAATCTTTATCAACTGAGTTCTGAATCTGTATCAACCAGCACTTATTCCCTTTTTAGAGAGCATGTTGGGATTCTACTGTATACTTTTTTTGTGGTGTGTTTCCACTGTGAATGGTTGCTTTTTAATGACATGGTGTCAAACTGGTGCAACAGATCTTTACTACAGTCTTCTTTATTTTTTGAATGAGGATCAAAGTGTTCACCTTCCATTATGTACTGGGAAATCTTTGAAAGATTTGTAGCAGTGTCCAAATTCTCAAGATGTTATTACTAGAACAAGAATCTATGAGGACATCTTTCACATATTTGTGGCCATCAAGAGAGCTTTGTTGAACCATTCTTATGTGGCAGTGGTTGCATATTTCCAATGCAGGAGATGTTAGATGATTTTAAATTTTTTAAAACACTGCTAGTAACCATTGGAGTATATCTTTGAAAATTGAATCTTTGCATTCAACATCCAGTACAAATTTCTTCTGCTTCAACTCTCTTCTGTTGTCATTTTGGCCTCTTTTTCTTTTCTGAAATCTCTTTCTGGGTATATCTCTAAATAATTGCCAAAGGATACTGCAGCCTTGAAGTCTTTCTGATTTCCCTTGATACTGTATCAGGTGTATGTCTAACTCCTTTTGACGGATCTGGATTTTGCCTGCTACTCTTATGGTCCTCGATCGGTCTATCTCAGCTCCTCTGAATTTCCATCAGTATACAAAAAAAGATTTGTCTTATTCCCTTTTCTTAAACTACTCAAGATTTCCTCCGTGATTCACAAGCTGGCTGGATCACAGGTCTGTTACCACTATAATAACCTCTACTAAATGCTTACAAAAAATAAATCAAACAGACCCATGAAGATTGCAGCAACAAGTGATTTTACTCTTGTTTGACTAATAAATTCACATCCGAATTGAAATATATTAAACTGTGACAGCTAACTGGGTGCACCCAGCACACACAGTGACTCCTTAACTTTTAGAAAATCTGCCAATGGGCTAGCAGGTAACCAGAACTCCTCATTGCTGCTGTGCTGAAATTTCTCTCTACGGAATTTGCTGTAAACTGCACCTACGGGTTTTGGTCCCAAGCACCAAAGGTCGAAGCTGTGTCAATCTCAGAAGAGGTTTTGTTTTTGTTTTCACTGTTCAAAGATGCTCCCTCTTTCGTTGCAGCCGCTTATATTCTCCCCGTTATGAGATCCTGAAGTTATGGCAATTGATTCCAAAGCTGGAGGTGCCTAACTAAGAAAAAAACCCACCAATAATGATGACTAACTAACAAACAATCCTCGCAAATTGCTGACAGGTAATTGACTCATTTTGCCTCCCTTTTGCTCAGGATAAATGCCAAGTTGCCTGATTTTATTGATTGACTATCTAACTAGCAGAAACTACAAACACATCCATCTTATTGGGTCCTAACTATTGGACAGAAACTACAAACACACCCATCTATGCTACTTCTACGTTGATAGACCATTCTATTAAACAATGTACATAACACAATTTAATAGCTTAGTAGTCACTCTTGAAGCTTGCCTGCATCTTGCTCTATGATTGCCACCCTTTGAATACTTAAATGCTTTTTGTCTGGCACTGTGGCACTAAGTTTGAAAAATGTCTGACCCATCATATTAGCCTTGTTGGAAATTGGGTGGATGTTGTGATGTGACCAAAAGGTGGGTATTGCTGAGCAAAAGACATTGATAAGTAATTGGTTCACTGGGAAGGCAATTGAATCCACAGCTTATTTGAGAAATTCTGCCTGAAGCCTCTCACAGGCTGCGGTATTGCTGTTACAGAACTCTCAAATAGAAATCTTCTTGTTACTTATAAAAAGTAAATGTCAGGAGGGAGGTGGCAAATATCATAAGATGTTAGATTATTAGGGTCAAGTCTAGGGTTCATTTTTTAAATAAAGGTCTTCCTTGAGAGGAGGCGCAGCTAAAAGTTTTTGGATAATGATGAAACTTAAGGAGTGAAAGTTTCCATGACTCAAGAAACACACATGTTCCATTGAAGGAGATGACAGTAATCTCTATCCATGGATGCTATGGATGGCAGATAATGAGCTATAGGATAAAACGGAGCCTTTGTATTTTGAGGATTGAGGTGGAACAAAGTGTTGAACTGTATTTGGAAACGGGATACAGGCTGCATGCCAAAGGACACGAGGTAAAATCTCATACTTGGCAGCAATGGGGGGGGAGCAGCAGTTGGCCATAAGATTGGAAAGTTGAACAGTATAATCAATGGCATACTCACCATTAAAGCAGATGGTGGCTTGGTGGCTATGGGAAGAATGAATTGGGGTTAAGGTAGGGGGTGGATGACCAGAAGCCACACATATAGTTAAAACACTAAGTTGCCGGTTCAGATTCGGGTTCGAAATTCGTTCAAATTTTTTTTGGGTTGGGTTCGGATTCGTTTTGGGTTCTTCCGTACAATAATGCATATATGCATTAACAAATAAGTTCATACACCGCTATGCTAATATTAAAGCAACATAGCAAAATAAATATTTCTGGAATGTTTTTGAAGGTGTTATTGAAACCTTCTTGGAAACAAATTTGCTGAATAAGGTGTTTGCAATATATTTGAAGTGGGGAAATAAGTTAGTTTGATTCCAATATGATATTTTATTATTTTTTGATCTCGTGAACTTTGGTGCAAGACTGAAACTATTCTGAGTCTGCCGTATTACCTGTGTGTTCACAAATATAAGTGATATATACATAAATTTGTCAAAATAGTTTAACATTATTAAAAAAATAAAAATTCTTATTTTTTATTAATGAATTAAAATTTTGTTTTGAATATTAAAAATATAATTTAGAAAAGTATAAGTAAAAATTATTAAATTAAAGTTTATTTAAAAAAACATATTTAAACTCTAAATAAAAACTTTGAAACATATTTTTTAATTTTTTATAAATAAAACGTAAAGAAACAAAAAAAACCTAAAATCGGCACAATATATTTTTTATAGAATACAAAAATTGAAAAAACGATTGCAAAGCGGAGTTGCAGGGCTGTGCCACTGGAGTTGCACGCCGAGTTGGAAGGTTGCGTCGCTGGAGTTGCAGAGCCACGACATGCATTGGTGATGAAATGCGTTTAATCCTTGCCCTCTATTCTCAAATGAAACTGTCTGGCATCTGCAGATGTCGTTACCCCTGTGCCCTAGCTGGTATCCTCAAGAGTCAACGACAAGCTCAACAAGTATATTTTGATAGAAATTATCACATTTTTTTCACTCGAATTTGTTTGCAAATTTTAATGAATTTTTTCCCTCCATTTAATATTTATTGCATTTCGAACTTCATGTTTGAAGTTCGCCGAATGTTGTGACTAGATTCTAGATTGGAAGAAGCTTATTTGGATTGCCGTGTGAACTTTTTTCTTGAGTTTTTCTTTCCAAAAACCGACTTGTCTCTTAGCGTTGGAGTTTCTCCTATACCAAATTCTCGCCAAACTTGTCAGAAAGTCTGACCGGCTCCTTCTGACAGACTTTACAACAAATTTCTCAGTCTGCGGCAGACTTTACAACGAATTTGCACCGAATCAGACTTTCCTGTGAATCGAATCTCGGCTTCAGCGTTAAGGGAGCGAATGTGGTAACTTAGTTAAAACTCATTCTTGTCAGCAACAGTGGTGGGGTGCAGTAGTTGTTGGTCATAAGGTGGGAAGTTTGATATGATAATCAATGGCACATTTGACATCAAAGTGGGTGGTGGCTTGGTGTTTATTGGAGGACTGAATGAGGGTTAAGGGAGGGGGTGGATGACTAGAGCCATACAAATTCTTAAAGCCAAAACAAGAAGATTAGCAAGAGGCAGCGGGAGATTAGAAAGTGAACAGATGTGGGAAATCAAAGATATGTTGGCAAGAAGTAAACTAATCTGGCCCATGCCACGATTCAACCATCACAGTATGCCATGAACAACTAATATCTGGGGGTTAATGCTTTTGATCAGATCTATGAACCAGACTTCTCAATTGTTGATTCAGTAGAGGGAAAGAATGTGAGGTTTGAACTTGGGCTACAGGCTCTATAGATGGAAAGCCTCACCTTAATGCCACATGGTCTTCCTTAATTTTTTTTGGGGTAAATGCTTTTGACTGGACTTCTCAATTGTTGATGTGGTAGAGGGCAACCCTAGAAGGTTGAAACTTGGCCTGATGGCTATACATGCAAATAGGCTCACCTTCATACTTCAGGGTCTTCCCTAGATTTGGGAATAAATGCTTTTGATTTGAGCTATGAATTAGGCTTCTTAATTAATGTTAGAAATTAATCTTTACTTGCATTATGTAAGTAGGAGATTCCTATGGAATCCCTACACCTATTTTGTCCTCTTGTGAGGATAATTCATTTTTATGTATCTTTTATTATCCCTTGGTTGTATTATTTAATTGGGATAGACCAAGGTATCCCTTAGATTCCTCCTTAAGAGGAAATATCACAAGGGGCACACACTTTATGAAATGTGGCATACATAGATATGGGAGTTACCATGCAACTCCTTTCACACATCTCTATTAAAGAGATGTCTCTTCTTCTCTCCTTAGACTAATGAGGTTTCTTCCTCTTCTCA
>MU226193.1:2135835-2161330 GCA_018584345.1 Thuja plicata
TCTTGTGTTGAATCTTGGAGCTTTCTCTCTCCTTGTTTATGGTAATATTTCTTTTATGCATTCACTCGCTTAGATTCTTTCCTGGTATTGTTCATTTTTACATATTTCTTTTCCATTTCTAACAATTAATAATTGTTGATGCAGTAGAAGACATTCTTGCGACGTTTGAACCTGGTCTTATGGCTCTATACGTAGAAAGTCCCACCTTCACTCCACAGGGTCTCCCCAAAATTTGTGGGTAGATGCTTTTGACCTGAGCTATAACCTGGACTTCTCAATTGTTGACTTGGTAGAGGTTAACCTCGTTAGGTCGAACTTGGCGTGATGCCTCTACAGGCAGAAAGCCTCACTTTCATGCCGTAGGGTCTCCCCAAAATTTTGGGGTAAACGCTTTTGATCAGAGCTATCATTTATGAACCAGACTTCTCAATTGTTAGCGTAGTAGAGGGCAAACTTGTGAGATTTGATCCTGCACTGATGGCTCTACAGACAGAAAGCCCTACCTTCGTTTCTCCTTTTCTTTAAGCCCCATTTGTTTTAAAGTCCCTAAGCCCCCAAAAAAACCCATATCAAATGAGGGAGTTGGCTCTATTAAATACAAAGGAAAACCCCTACAATGGCAAATTTTCTAACTGTTACAAACACAGTCTGCTGTTCATTGGGTGAGCTAGGTCTATTCCTCAAAAAAATACAGCAGCAAGTTTACCTGGTAACACACCTAAGTGACCGAATTGGAATTGGTACAGGCATGGGTATTGGCAATATTTTTTTAGGGCTGGGTACATTTTGGGTATATCCATACAAAATGCATAGATTTACACACACATATGTAATTCATAATACTATGTATCATGCATCTGATAAACAAAACCAGCCTAATTGAGTTAATTTCTTGGAAAGCTCCTCCATTACTATAATTATAATATATAAAATTTGTACATAACAAATAATTGTTGATACATAAATATTTATATTTATATACTGTGTAATATAATCAATATTAATATTAAAAATTGTTTTATGTATAATAAATACTTATAATATAATATAAAGTATACTTGTCATTTCTATTAAATTATTTTAATCCTTCGCGAGGCAAAACATGAGCATATTTGAATAGCTCAGTCATCGGCTGTTGCTGATGGATGCCCTATAAACATGTGGAAATCTCCTCTCCTTTGTCTGCGGTTTTGGATGGTCAAAGACAAAAGGGTCAGAGTACTTTAGTGTAGTAGTGCTTTCATGACCCTAAAACTGACAAAAAGGAATGAAATACGGCTTCTAAAACCCACAGAAAGAATGAAATGTGGTGCTTCTCAAACCTTAAAAAAGGAATGTAACACATTGCTAAGGGTTTTTGGAGGTCAAAGAGTTAAAGGAGTATGTCGAAATCATGCCTACCTTTGGAGTTGCTGTAGAAAGGGACTGTAATTGCCATGCAAAGTGTTGAAATCTCTCGAGTTTGCTAGCACTCATCTCTAGAATATTTCAGCAGGAAAAATTGGTACCCTGTCTGAACCCACAGGCAAATCAATGCAGATTTTGTAACGTAGTCTTAACACGTTTTTCATGGTCAATCTGGCCTCTTTTATTAAGTCCAAACCTCCAAAACTTTCATTCCTGATCTTAAGTATCAATTACTTGTGCATTTGTTTATGACTCTTAAGAGCTTATACTAATTGCATGAACCTTTATTAACGATTTTTTTTTAGGGCATATTAGTGTGGGCTGTATGATTTTTTTTGGAGATATTCAGATAGATCTCTGGCAGCTAAGTTGTAAGTTGTGTGCAATATACATGCAAAGGTTACTTGTGTAAATTTGGCTTGCTTTTTAGAGTTGGTTGACTATTTTTGTTTCTATTGATTTTTCTTTTTTCTTTTTTCTTTTGCATACAGAAGTTGAATTATATCTGCATGATAATGATGTGCATCACAATATTGATCAATATAATTACAAATTTTTTAACATTATGATTATTCGCTGCAAAATCCTGAATGATGGGTAATTAGATGAGCCAGTGTGACTTTTAAGAGATCTAAGCTTCAATGAGAAAATCTCTGCCTTGAACTATGTGAATACGTTTACACATCTTATTTATAGAGAAGCATCAATTACTTTATAAATCAGGGCAACATAAATCAAACCTTGTGGGAATTCAATTATAAAACAAGATTGTCACATAACAAAACTTACATTACTGGTTGAAAATTCTGGAACATCATGTGATCTGACAGCCAATGTGACTTGGGGAAGGCCAAAGCATCTTTGAGAAAAATCTCAGCCTTGAACTATGTGAATACAGTTGCAAAGAATTTTTTATTAGAGAAGCATTGGATATTTTATTAACGAGGGTGACAGAATTTACACTTTGTGGGATTTCAATTAGATACGAGATTGTCACATATAAGGTTTCAAAAGGTTTAGAGAAAAGCCTGTTGTACGAAGTCTCCTTCCAGATACTAGAACCTACAGTCAATAACCCATTAACATATTTACAAACTTTCTTGTTGGGAACAACACTTTGCAATGAGGGACCTTAACATTGTTTCAGGAAATTTGTTTAGATAATTCAGGAAATTCATGAAGCAGAGATCCTTAGACATTGACTGTGCACAGTTGAGAAATATCTTTTCTTGTGAGAATGGAGGAAAACCATGTCATGACTCTGTCTAAGGAAGAATTGAATAAATTAACAATTAAAATCTTGCCGACTATCAGTGATTAAAACCAGCAGCAATCTGTCATTGCTATTCCTATTAAATTCAGAAAATTGTCTTACTCCATAAGCTAAGGCAACTAGAGAGAAAATATTAACTCTATCCTATCAACCCCAATGCTTAAGATGATATACACACAAGAAGTACTACAAGGGCACACATAATTGTTGTGGAGCACCGATTTTATTACTTCAGACAGTGATAGAGTGGTATTTGTTAATTATAAGGTCTGATGTGGTAAAGAGTAGCGATAATACTAATCACAATATGACCAGCGATTGCAATTAGTAACAAAGATAATATTAGACAAGACAAATTGAAGGCAATGACAAGGATTAATTAAGAGGCAGCACAAATCAGTATCGGTCCCTTCAAAATAGCTATGATTAATTTAACATACTTATTGCTCTAACAAAACAGTGGTTAGATATGCTTAACAAATGAAACCAAAAAGTGAAGGGGCAAAGGTTAGGACGTGTGTCTTTAGAAGAGATGCATTCAGATGAAGAGACACAACCCCATGCTTCCCCTTGGAGATATAAAGCACCACTCAGCGCTGGAAGCAAGGGGGATATATCGAAGACAAGAGATAAACATTCGATCAATCAATAACTGGCAGTCTCATTATTATTAAATTGAAGAGCAGTCTATATACTGGTCAAAGAATTTTGGTGTGCTGTATAAGGCCTGAGATTCTGATGAGGCTGAACTGTTATTTATCTCCCATTGAAATGAAATAGGAAAACTCTATAGATAACACATATTGCTACTGTTACACACACACACACACATACATTGTTATTCTTTTTATTATGTCATCTATGCATCATAGAGTCGATATAACGATTTTTTGTAAGCATTCATCCAATCTCTGTCCTGTTATGGTGGGGAGGTAGGGCATATGAGGAATGCGAGTAGTATAAGGACCCATTCGAGTCGGGTACCCTGGGTGGGGCTGGGAGGCTGAATGGTGGGTGTTATTCCGTGCGCCTGGGTTTGATGGAGAGGCTTGAGGCGTCTTATATGATCTCCCATGGCACTTCATAATGTGGATAGGTTATTGGGGAAAGCTTTAAGGGAATCCCACATGTACATCAATATTATTATGATAAGTAGAATTCCGTTTTTAACATTTTTGAATTATATGTTTATTTATTTTTGATAGCTTATCTGGTTGCAGGCTCTAAATCAAGATATTAAGTTGATAATTGACATCACCAAGCATAATACAAACCCCATTTGGGGATTCTAGGGCAAATTAAGTAAGAGTCCCAATAGGAAACAATGCAAAACACCAGGTTCTTTCACACACAAGGTGATCAGAATTTGCCAGAATGAAATCAGTTTGTGACATTGCAAGACCATATCAAAGCAGTACCATAGTGGAGAGCTTTGATTTTCATGGATCTGGATAATCCTTTAAGAGTTATTGAAAGAGGGCCAATTTAAAACTATGGTAACAACTTTCCAACACTAGAAAGAGTTTGATGGAAATGAATAATGCTGATTTTTCTCAACTAAAACTAAATGCAACAAAAAGGTTTGCTAAACAGCAAGGAACAATTTTTGCAGTGGTGTACTGGCTAAAATAAGGGTAGTAGTTAAAAAGGGGCCCTAGTCCCAAGGATAACTGGACACTGGTAAATTCCAAAAACAAGGGGTAACCCAAATTAAGGGTAATATTTGGAAGCCTGTGAACATGAGTATTTTCAATATATTTGCATATTGATCTTTTATTATCCTTTGGTAGCGTTTGAGACCATTCGCCAAGGTGAAAGTTTCGTTTTAAAAAGTGAGTGTTGCCTTCCAGTATAATGTATAAGATTAGGTTTCATGTACTATTATGCTTCATCCTGATCCATACAAGCATTGTCTTATGTTGACAGAGTGTCTCTAAATCGGACACCTCGCCTTCTAAATATCCAAATTTGTAAGCATTGTCCAACAAATCCAATTTGCATAACCAAAGTTACTAATTTGGGTTTGCATATGCTGGCACGGCCAAAACAACTGGGGTTGGGTACATTTTGAGTCTTCAATACAAAAAACATATAAAAATCATTAAGATATACCTATTTTAGCCTAAAAACTGGAATTAAGTTAAGATAACCACATCATGCGAATTGCCATATTATAAACAAACCCACCCTTGATTGAATCAAAGAAAAAGAACAGAAAAAGAGTCATATGAAAGAATTAGATTTAATTGAGCGATAGCCATTTAAGAATCAAAAGAAGCAATGTTAACATAACAATATCATGTGGTAGTGCCCTCCTTAACTTTGAGAATAACATATGAGAATAATATAGGGTTGAAATTAGTGTACCTTGGGGACGCGTCTCTCCCCAAAATCCCCAACGTCTCCGAGACGGGGACGCACTGGGGACGGGGGGACGCCCTCCTGGTGTTTTCGGCAGCGCCACCCATCCGCCGCCGTTCTGTCGGAGGCACGGGGACGTTCCGGAGTCCCCCTCGGGGACAAGGGGATGCAAAAGAGTCTCCTGAAGAGGCCTCCTTCACTACATTTTGGGGCTTGGCATTTTGATTTTGTAGCTTGTACTTGTTTGATATTCATATCATGCTACTCGATGTAATCATCTGATCTTTATGATTAGATAGTGATACTCAATGCTCATAATTTTGATATATCATATCTATTATAAATTTATGTAATAGAAGTTTAGAACTCATCCATTTGCTGATTCTACTATCTATAATTCTATTGTTCAAATTTCAATGTTCAATGTTCAATGTTCAAACTTCAAACTTCAATGCAATGTTCAAGTATTTACTTTTAGTAATTCTAGTTTACTATTTTACAGTTACTGACAACTGGTTTACATCTTTATGTCTTATATTGTAATACATCTTTTCATAACTAGCATTTTAAGTACCACATGTATAGAATATACACCCCCCCCGGTCCCCCCGCTGTCCCCAAATTGAGGCCCCTCTACCCCCCTGCCCGGAAACCTGTCCCGACGTCCCCCTGTCCTCCAGGGCGGTGTAACTATGGTTGACTCACTAATCTCTCTTTGATTCTGGTCGTAATGTTGTAGACATGTCATGACCAAATCTACCGGTTGCATTTTGATGGGGAATTTTGCACCTTTGCACTACACCATTGGCTTTGAGGTTCTTAGTTTTCCTGGACATGTTTGTCTCATTGACAATCATCCTTGCATGAAACTTATATAGGCCTACATGTCTTAGATTAGTTTGTGAGTCGACAGTTTTGTTGTTGGGACAACTTCTTTGAATTTGTAGTTCATTTTTCTTTGGACAGGTGATAACATGTGAGAAAATAACTGAAAAAGTTTATTGAAAGTAACATTTGGTATTCACATTTTATCAGTGCAATTCATAATTCAACTTATTAATGTGCAATTATATCATCCATAAGATTGCCAATGTTTAAAAGTTACAAATCTTTGAATTCTAGGAGTTAAACCCTTTAAAATGAGTATAAAAGTTACAAATCTTCGAATTCTAAGAGTTAAACCCTTTAAAATGAGTATTTTGTTGCATTTTGGATTTTGAGTCCGGTTTGCATATTGTATTTCGTGTTTTGGATTTCTTGGTGTTGTTGCAAATTGCAAATTGTAAATGGAGTTAGGGTTGCAACTGGACTTTTGACTCTGGTTGTAATTTGCATAAAAGCTACAAATTACAAAGATGGTTAGGCTTTCGACTTGCAACCGAGCTGCAAACTCTTGTTGCAATTTGCAAAATGCAAATTGCAAATAATTTTGGGAGTTTGGACAGCAATCAAACTTTAAAACTCAGTTACATTTTTGCATATAACTTGCACAAGGCAAATGAAACCAAACTGTAGAATAGTCCTAAGGGCATGATATTACCAGCTAGGGTTTGAGTTTTGAACAATTTATTTTTAGAAATTGAAACTATAATAGCATTTAAAGCAATGATGAAGATTTAAACTAGGATTTTCAAACATATAATCAATTTTAGCAATTTTGAATTATAACAAGTGCTGAAGACTTCAAAATGCCAAAATCCAAAAGTTTTGAATGCAAAAATAAAACTGGAGGGGAGAAAAAAAAACTTAGTTGCGCAAAATGTCGCTAAAGAGTTGGAAATTTGTTGGGAATTTGAAGGTGCTGGAATAAGTCAAGTAGTTGCATGGAGCTGGAGTGTTGGAAATTTGAAAAGACAAATGGAATTGAAATGGTTTGGGGTTGTAACCCTGCTTACACAAGTGTTGTTAATGGCACACAGACAAGCTCCAGAGTTTCGGGGAATCGGGGGAATCACGACAACTTGCAAGTTGCAGAGTTGAAAGGGGATTAAAAAAATCAAAAGATTTTGTAGTCTAGGTAAATAAAACAGTATCAACTCTGCAAAAATAAACCTACCAGTTTGGTTTTGGGGTTAGTTTGTGATAAACCACCCGAGTTTCAGGGATTCATGACAACTTGCAAATTGCAGAATTGAAGTGGTTTGGGAACTCAAAGAAAATTTAAGTTTATTTAAATTAAACAATTTTAACTATGTAAAAATCAAAATTAAATGACCCCCTAAGCATTTTCAACTTGGATAATATAATTTAACGAAATGAGATATGTCAAAATAAAATGTGAAGGCAAATATTGCCCTAGCTTTGTGAAAAATGCAAATCTCAAAACTGAACACTAGGGTCCCTAAAATACTAAATTTTAGGGGTATACACGAATGAACTGTACCTGGATCTGGCCCTTTAAACCAACTTGTATCTATTGAATATCACAAGTGTGACACAGTTTTTGCTGCTTAGCCTATGAAGCATGCATCCTATACTGTTGTAACTTGTAATTGCATGGAATCTGGATATATCTGCCTGAATCTGGGGCCCAAAATATTAATAATTTTTCCCCCACTGCCAAATGGACCACAAATCCTGACTGGGAATGAACTGGACCTGGATCCAGCCCTTTTTCTGGGTAAACTGGTGACATAGGTTTTAACCATTATAAATTGTATCTGTTGAACATCACACGCGTGGCACATTTTTTTCATCTTAACCTTTTAAGAATACCACCTATAGAGTTGTAATTGCTGTTTGTACAAGAAGTGATCATCTCAGGTCATGCGTGGCAGTCTTGGATAGAATTCTGAAAACCTATTTTTTCATTTTTAAGGCCCTTTGGAGTGCAATTGAGCAATACAAATGTTGGACCCTGCTTATGTTATGGTCCAGCCTGCATTACTTAGTTTATAACCTGAGCTTTCCTACACGTATATGAACCTTGAAGTTCATAACCTGAGCTTTCCACCCCGTACATGAACCTTGAATTTCAAGTATGATGTGGAAGTTGGGACCCTAAGAAGTAGGATATACCAAAATTAAATAATAATGATATACCAAAATTAAATAATAATGACATTTTTTAAGGTTGCTTAGGATTTCCTCACCTGACTTTTGACTGTTCATTTCAACTTCCTATGACACGAGCCAGTACCATGTAGAGTGACTTTTGGGATCTCACCAAGAGCCCAAAATTACTTTTTCTAGTTAGTTTACTTTATTTTGTATTGTATAGCTATATTATAGATGAATTCAAAGCATGTGAGCAGAGTTGAAGGCATACGTACTTGCTACAGAGTTCGCTCATCTTTTATAATCTCTCAGTTGAAATAAGATTTTTTTTTTTGCTTAGTTATTCAGTAATTGCCAGTCTTGTTTTATTTAAGTTTGTTCAAATGTTGTTTATCATGCGTACTGTATTCCACCCAAATTCCCAACATAATTTAGATTAAGTCTAGATTAAGATGTTTTCCTTTTTAAAGTTATGTCTTTCTTAGTGGGACTTTATTTGACTGTATTTGTCGAAGTTTATAACTATCAGCATTTGTACAAAATATGTGCCACATGAGACTTAATAATGGTAAAATTCTTGCATCGGGTGACAAAATCATATTGGTACTTGTGTGTATATGGCTTATTGTTAGCTGGTATACTGCAAATAGATAAGAACATGATATCCATCAATAATCATTCCTTTTGGGGTCAGGTTTCATAGGTGGGAATATTGTGTTTTCAATCAATAAACCTTTGAAATGGAAAAACAAAAGTGATATTTAATGTGATTATATAGTTATAAAAAGGAATCATCTGCAAGGTTGGTTAATAAACTTTTGTTGTTTGTTTGTAGGCACTGATGATTTATGAGCATAATGTACCATGACAGATATTCCATGCCTAATGTTTCCCATGAAACATCAGTATTCTCCTGTTTCGAATGACTGATGGTTGTTATCCAGGATGCTTGCCAGATTTACTTGAATATAGGGGGCCACAGTTTTATTCTCATTCAATCTCATTGGTAAGCTTGTCAGGTCAAGTATTTTACTTTTAAAGTGAAGCTATGTACTGTTTCCATCACAATGGCAATGTTAGGCAGTGGAATTCTTCATAACAAGAACAAGCTTGAGAAATATTCTCATCTGTTCACGAGAATAGATTTATTTTCTTTCTTTATCAGCTCCCTTTTTTTGTCCATTGGATATGACTAGAGGGCCTATATTTGTAGCACCGAAATCAAAGGGTTTTCTTTTTAAGTACGAGGTAACAAGTATCAATTTTACTTTTGGGAGATGAAAGAGTCAACGAAATCTGTTCATGCTTGCAAGATTGGTTTAAGTGATTCTAAAATCTCTATGTTCAATTTGCTTATTGTTTTGATCTTCTTTCCAGTTTCAGGTAGAATATATTGATATTGTATGAACATCATGTACAGTGACAGATTTTCCATGCCTAATGTTCGCACAGGAAATTGTGCTGGCACATCAGTATTCTTCTGTTTTGTTATGGCTCATGGTTATTATCCATTATGTTTGTCAGATTTACTTGAATTGGGGGAATGTGATTTTTTCTCTTTCCTTAGGCAAGTTGTCAGTCCAATTTCATCAATTTTAAATATTCGAGGTTATGTTTCCATTTTTCGAGGATTTTTTTAAGTAATCAGAAAAATATGAAGTATTTTCACCTGTTTACTATATTAAATCTGTTTTCATGGTAATTTCTAATCAACTCCTGCTTACACTCCGTTTGACACGAAGGCTTATACTTGGCACCAAAATCAAAGGGTTCAATTGGGAGATGATAGCCATCAAAATGTATGCGCATGCTTTAAAGATTAATTTGTGCATCAAAGTATGCTGTAATCTGTGTTTGATATACTTATTATTCAGTTTCCAATACAGTAAAATAATAGCTTTATGGTAAATGAAATAGCAAAATGGACTGCTGGCATTTTGTGGGTACTTTTGATGAAATTTTTCATGTATTGAAGCATGATATACTGTTATTTATATAGTCTAGTTTGTGGTAACGGTCTAGCAATTGTGATGTGAGTGGTTACAAACACCATTTCTACAGAAGTTGGCTATAATTAAAATAGTCTTTCTGATATAAATATTTAGATTCATGGCTCAATTATAACTCTTTATTGAACTATAAATGTGCTCATTGTGGCTCAAGTCTCAGTTATGGTGATTGAAGGGATATTCCACGAAGCCGACTCCACCTCATGTGTGCTTAGGGGCATGCCCTACTTGTAAGGGCATTGCCTGAGTATGTGACAAGGGAGTAACCATGTGTTTTTGGTCTGAAACGTTTTAAGAGTCCAAACAATGAAAACTCGTAGATGATTAACTTATGTGATTTGATGCTAGGGCATGTGGGTTGTCTTTTATCCTATTTAAACAGTTTTTTTTTTCTAAAGTCTTGATTAATTAGTGGGGTATCAATATAGTCAGATTACTTAAAGACACGAAACATTTGAAATTAAAACATTTGGAATCTCCACAGATAATTTCTAGATATTTTTTTCACAATTGGAAGCCTTTGATTGTGGAGGGCCATCCATTTTTACAATTATATCAACTCTTTACAGAAACTTTGAGTGGGACCCATGTGCTCTCTTGCTCTCTAGTTGAAAAAAGTACACAACTGCTTATTGGGGATTCTCCCTCCTAAAATGGGAGCTCCTTTAGCAGAGTAGATAAATACAAACACACGACATAAAACAATTTCACGCTTTGCTAATAATTTGACAGTGAAGCTTCCAGGGGCAAGCACATCTTAAATAGATCAAGAAACCATCGTGAGCTTCAGATGTGTTGTCTCTAGTGTTCAAAGGATATTAATGATACGATCCTTAGCTCACAAGTAAATCTAGCACCACCATGATAATTAATGAACAGAAATTTCCAAAAATACACTGTAGTAATACCTCCATACCAATAGAGCCCTCAACACCTTTGTCCTTTTCATCGGCAGCAAAACCTGAGTAATTATTGTCTTCTAATGGTTCCTCTCCTACCATTTTTAAATATTTCATTTTATTCCACCATCTATACTTGGAGCTCTTTGTTGCAGGTGGACTTTTAAGAGGGACTGTTTCAAAAGTCCACCAATTAAACCGTTCCTCGTAAATGGTTACCACCGAAAAGAAGTTATCCTGTAACCACCTGCTTAGTGCAACCTCATTAAAAAATGCAAAAACGTCTTAAAACAAAATGGAAAGGTACTACACCAATAGCAAAAAGAAAATTACGAATGCTAAGATAGCTTAAATACCAGCCATTCCCCAAGGCTCGACCAAGGTTTAAGTTGCATTTTAACAACTCTAATCTATTGCCAACTTGCCTAGAAGGTTTCTTGCCAAATTTACTTTTTTAATAATAATGCGAGAATATTGCTTCATAAGGAAGGACATTGATCTTGTGACATTTAGCTATGAAGGTAGCCACAAAATCTAGAGGCCTAATGGAAAAATAATTGTAAGAGATTGGATATGACATGAATAAATTGTATTCTCAGCAAGAATGTTATAGAATTGATCGATTGGATGATTTAATTGAACAAGTTCAATGAATTAATTGGAATGATATTACAAATGAGATCCCTTGGTTAAATAGACCAAGGTGAGAACATAAGAGTGCATAAGATTATGACAAGTGTCTTAATCTTATAAAATGATACACAAACAAACAAACAACTTATCATCTATCGAAGGTGGAAAAGTGAACGTGTTACATGTTTACTAAAGGTGGATCACCCCCAAGGTAGAAAGTAGTTTGTGCAACGCATCCACCAAGGTAGAAAATAGTTTGTGCAACATGTCTGCTAAATGTGGATCATCCTCCAAATGTATAAAAGTGATAAAATGATAAGTCTGCCAAAGGTGGAAGTCTCACTCAAGGTAGAAAAGTGATAATGTGATAACCCTGCCAAAATTGGGAACATTCCTATGTGGTCCCTAAGTAAAGTAACATATGTGATTAAAACTTAGGAGAATTACTTATTAGGTGCAAGAATTAAACACAATACATCCCCTTAAGTGCAATTCAAGGAATGCACCCAAACAATGTAATATGGGTTTGAGCTACTAGGCCATGTTAGATACCCATGTACGAATGCTATGCAATCTCTCACAAACAGAGAAAAGAAGAAAACCTAGTGGGAAAATATACTTACTCAAAAAATATACGAATACAAATTGCTCTCAACATAGCATGAGAAGGACAAAACCCCATGTGAGTAAAAAGTCCCCCCCATAAGATAGAAGAAGGTAGACCATAAAAACCCCCTCCCCCCACTCCCCTTCCAATGTATAATTTCCTACAAAGATGGTTTGATGATCTCGTACAACATTCCTCCCCTTAGAAATAAATAGAGCCAATGTTGCACCTAGAATGTAAAAGTGTGACAAAACCAGACACCACTATTGATGAAGAATGGATGATGAATCTCTCATTGCAATATGATGAAGATTAGGCATGGAGACACTTGAAAGAGCATGATTGGATACTCATACTACATATAGTCTCGACAAGAGATGTGTACTGAGTCTCACAATATAAGTCTTAAACTACTAAATACATGAGGATTACATCAAATCAGGCGTCAATGATAAAGTACAATGAAGTTATGTCGCACTTACAACATAGCTCATACAAGAGATTGCAACAATGATGCAAATATGGAAACTAATGAAGAAACCATCAAAAGATTATCTTGAAGTAGCTCATTGTTGAAGATGCCTCCAATTGGGATGTGCTAAGAAAGTAGGAACAATTGGCCCTTGATAGCTGCTGCCCTTGAAGAATTGATGGTTGGCTAGTACAGGCTTGGTAGGTGGACATTAAGCTTTGTGTTCCCAAATTTGCTTATTAAATTTGTTACTAAAAAACTTATTGAAAAGTTTTTAAAGAATATTTGATATTTAAAAAATTTAATTAAATAAATCAAGATTTTATTTTTAAACATTTTTTTAAATTGTCCTTGGACTTCTCATTCAATAATTACAATTGCCACAAGTGGGCTATAATTTATTTAGATCACTATACAAAAGACCAAACTAATATCTATGCTTTACAATTCCAAAAGTAAGCCAAAATTTGATGGTTGGCCAGTACAGGCTTGGTAGGTGGACATTAAGCTGTGTTCCCAAATTTGCTTATTAAATTTGTTCCTAAAAAACTTATTGAAAAGTTTTGAAAAAATATTTGATATTTAAAAAATTTAATTAAATAAATCAAGTTTTTGTTTTTTAACTTTTTTTTAAAAAATTGTCCTTGGACTTCTCATTCAGTAATTACAATTGCCACAAGTGGGCTATAATATATTTAGATCACTACGCAAAAGACCAAACTAATATCTATGCTTTACAATTCCAAAAGTAAGCCAAAATTTGAAAGTACAAATTTTTATCACAATCACTATAAAATGATAGCACTACTATAATATATACGAAAATTTTTGCACTTTTAAAATATTTGCATTTGAAGAGTCTGTATGAGGCGTTTGAAGTTGCAAAAATAAGAATTATTCAATTTTTTGAAAACATCAGGGGCTGAAATCAGAATACTCTTGTACCACTGCGAAAAGCATAAAATTCTACCCCAAATAATAAAAAAATCATTTGTTTGCAAAAAGGAGCTGGAATGATTGAGATATTGTTGTTAAAAATCGCTTGCATAATTATAATGTCTGAATTATCACCACACCTCCGAACTTCAAAGGTCTATAGATTTGGCCTCTAGAGTTCAATGTGAATGAAATAAAAGTTCATCTTGGATTTTTTGAGCCTTTTGAATCTAACGGCGACTTTAGATTTGCACCAGCAAGCTTCAATTTTGACTTGCAATAGAAAGTCATGAAGAGGACCCATAAAATCCATCAAAAATTGCACCCAAATATCTCAAAGGACTATCTAATGGCATTGAACAAGCCCAACTATGAAGTTAGCCACCAATATCTAGAGGTCTATTGGAAATCACAATATTAAGAGAAGAATGCAATATAATTGATCAACTCGAGGACTAAATTAACTGCATTCACTTTATTGAATTAACTGGAATGATATTACAAAGGAGACTTTTTGGTTAAATATATGAAGGTGAGAACATAGGAGTGCGTAAGATTAGAACACGATACTTAAAGAGAACTTCTCACTCACTAGAGGTGAAAATGTCATATGTTCACTTAAGGTGGATCACCCTCCAAATGTGGAAAAGTGATAAAGTGATGTATCCACCAAAGATGGAAATTCCACTTAAGGAGAAAAGTGATAATACTGTTGAAAGTGGGAAGATTTTTATATAATCCTTAAGTAAACTTAGGTAACATGTGTGTGTATAACTTGGGAGAATGACTTACTAGATACAACAATTAAACACACACACACACACACACACACACACACACACACATGATTGATAGAGGAAGGGTTTTAGAGGGCGATGTATGAGGCTACAATATTTTGACAGAGGAAGGGTTTTAGAAGGCGATGAATGAGGCTATATTGGCTGGAGAAAGGTAGGTCTTCGTGCCACTGCACATGATACAAACATATGCAGATACAAACATAGAGTAAATCCTCTACACGTGGTGGATCCTCAACCAAAAGTGCGTTGTCGACCAAGAGCTGAGGATACCCAGTCATCAGAACGAGGATGAGGTTGGGCATAACTCACCAGGTTAGATACATGATAGGAGTGTGATACTGTCACGAAGGATAGATGAAGCTCTAGATGAGCCTAACTAGCGACATTTTGAGTGACATTTTTGAGCTTATGTGTATATGTAGATGATTATGTATATTGACGATTCATTTGTATACATGATTTTTTATTTATTGATATGATGATATACTATCATGACATGGATGTTTATTTTTTGAACATTTTTTGATATATAGATGGACGGATTGTTGACGATGCATTATGATGGTTTATGTTGATGGCTGTTGGATGATTTATGATGTATGCATGTTGATATGGATGACCCAACATGTTTGTTATGCATGATGAATGTTTATTATATGTATATGTTTATGATGAGGAAGAACGTGATTTGATATTGAGAAAACTATGGGTTTGGGGGAATCATTCTCTAGCAAACCCTAGACAATCTCCTTTAAACCTCTTATTGAACTGCTCAGTGTGTGTCTAGTGTAGGTTCGTCTTCCCAATTTCCTTCATTATTTGGAGAATTATTGTTTTGAGCCCATTGGAAACTCTATTAGTCGTTTCTTAAAGGTGGATGAGGCTACGACTGCTATGAGTCGCTCTACCTTTGCTCACATTTTGGTTGACATTGACATCTCTACACCCCTTTTAGGTGATGCAATTTTTATGGCCGGGGACGTGCCTTGCACCCAATCACTTGATTTTGAGGGCCTCGCCTTTCGATGTAGGCGATGTTTCTCTACAGGTCATCTAGTTACATATTGTTCTCTCTTACGCCAATATGGTGCCACCACTTGGTGGAAGGACACAAATGATGATCATTTGACTCTTCTACCCTCTAACTATTCCCCTGATGACTCTTTACAGGCTGATGATGTCTTGCCCCAGGGTGCTTCTACTACTCCACCTCTTGCTGCTGATACAATCCCCTCTAACAACGTGGACCCTTCTCCAAATATTGCTGCTCATGTTATGCCCCAACCTATGCCTATTTAAGTTCAAAATTGGTAGCATTCTATTCTTGTTGCTAGTATTAATTCCCTCTCTTTGAGGGTGTCACTACCGTCCCTTTGTGGTGGGGACCCTTTTGATAGTATTTGCCTGGACGGTTGTATGCTGACGAAGGAAGAATCACTCAACAGTCTCTCACTCTCCTCCCTCTACTGTGGGTTGCGGGTGAGTTGTCTATCGGTTCTTTCTTGACCTTCTTGTTAATAGTTGTTTTGGTAAACCATTGGGTTGTAGTGGTGTAAGGTGTTAGAATTCATAGAATTCAACCACCAAGATCCACTGCATGCAAAATTACCTATTACAAAAGCAAAGTTTGGAGACAAAACTCAGAATGATCTGAAAGACAAAATATTCATTCAGAGAGGGAACAAATGAAATACAAAGAGATCAATCCTTATAAAGGAGACCGAACACCAAAAGGTAGAGAAAACTAGGTTGCATGAATAATTAATTATAACATGCCTAAAATTTTGATTAAGTAAAAACAGGTTTTGAAAGGACCCGAAACCTTGTACAAAAACATCAAAAGATAAGGCAATGAGAGAACAATGAAACTAATGTGGTGTACCACCAAACAAGCCAAAGTAAACTAACCATTGTTCCCACCTAATGGAGCAGAGACTAGAAAAAAAGGGCAGTCAAGATTTACATTTTAGCCCATCCTTATGTGAATGTAAATTCATATCAAAAGAAGGCTTGGAAGACTTTAAATTCTTTCCTTTAACTGTTGTCCATCCATCCTACACCTTCTCATAAACCTGGGAATCCATAGGTGGGACAAGGACAACGTCAGTCCCTTTCCCCTCTTGGATAAACAGGGATAGCAAGAACTACATCACCTGTAGACAAGACAACTGATTCAGAGACAACATCAACACTCCGGACAGGATCAACATCAGCAACACCTGAAAGGACAACATCAACAGTCTGCAAGGCTGCATCCGAAACAACATCAGTAGCACCAGCCTTAGCGTGATCAGCCTGAGAGGAGAAAACATCCGAACCCCCATCCTTAGAAAATTTACCAACCGTATAATGGTGGCGAGAATCGCCCAACCACCAAGAAGGTGATATCTTCGTTTTAACCTTATCAGATAAGCATCGCGCAACAATATGGCCAGTCATATGGCATTTCTTGCATTTGAACGAGATGCCCTCATAATCTAGATTCTAGATCCAAGAGCCCCTAGGGGAAGCCAAAGTAATTTTCTCCGGGAGACCTTTAGAAACATCAACCTCCACAAGGATACGAGCATATGTCATATGAAAAACTTCAGAGGAGTCCATATCAGCCGTATGGAAATCCCCAATAACCTCCCCACAGATTCCAGAATAGAATCCAGCCAAAGATGAAGGGGAAGATTCGGGAGCCTTACCCACAAGGGTATTTTATTGAAGGACTCAGTAAGAGGATCGAACCCCTGTTGCCAGGGTTTGGCCATTCAGGGGGAAACGCTCCTCCCAAGAGAAACAACTATCACACAAAATAGTTTTCCTATCTTTAGCATTTTCAAACTTAGCAATAAAAAAACCCTTAGCCACAAGGTAAATCTGAACGACATCAGATAAAATGGGTTCCTAATGTTTGGATATCCAAGCATGCAAGTCCGATAGAGAGGGCCAAAAACCCCTGAATCTAAAGATAGAAGCATTAGAGGAGAAATACTCCACTGTTTTAAAAATCTAATCTACTATATCAAGTTCCAGATTAACCACAATGGGATCACTTACAGAGACATGCCGCACAGAAGGAGAACAGAGGCCCCTCTCCCAGCTGAAGGCACAACACCATTGATATTTGCTTCAAATGCTGCAACGTCTCCATAAGAGACCACAGTCCCCATAACTACAGAGGACGCCGACAACACCTGCACATCTACCCTACCGAGAGCATCCACACCCACACAGGCGGGAGATTTGAAATCCGACAGGGGGGAGTTAGCAACGACAACGACACTTGACATTTTCGGAGTGGCAATGGCTACTATAACATGCCTAAAGTTTAGCTTAAGTAAACTAGATATAATAAGTGACTTTAATAATTAAAGAAAATGATTTAACTAATAAGAGAATTAACTTAGTACTCTAACATAAGGGTCAGGCCCCTTGCTAGCCTGCTTAATTAATAAAAAAATGCTACATTTAGTCCCCACTTTAGGAGTATGAGTCTACATGCATACTCATGGTAAAGAAGGGGGGAGAGAGAGACAAAGAGAGTACACCACTAAGTTAAAGGGAACACACCCCCAATCTTAGTAAAATAACTCATATAATCACGTGCAAGGAAAGGGAAAACAAAACAAAATAAAACAAAGTCAAACAAAGGAAAACACAAAAAGACACATAGAAGGGGTTAGTTCTATAAACAAAGGCTCCAAGTAAACTAATTGAAGAGACCTCAATGATCGAAATGTCTCAACCACTAATATCATTCTCCAAATGTTATTGCAAGAGCACAAGTTGTCACATGGAAAGATCAAGAACATATATCAAGGGATGAGATACGAGACCATGATCCAATCAACTAGCAAGGTGTGTGGTACTATGAGCTAATGGGGAAGGAGAAAGGAAACATGGATTCGATGGACTAGCAAGCAGTGTTATGTCAGGTGATGCATGGAAAAGCACAAATTCTACATGGTTACAAATAATGTTATGTTATTATTTGTGTGAAAGAGGAAGAAGAGTTTAATTAGTCTAGCAAGCTATATTATTCCAGTTCCACTCATCCTAAGATTCAACAAAAGGAAAGTCATATAGTTTAGAAATTTGTGTTATACTAGTCAACTCATCCTAAAATTTTGGTGCTAAGAATAACTAAGAAAAATAATTCTACAAGGAAATTTGTAAAAATAGTGCAAGGAGAGTCAAACAATCTAGAAAGTTGTGTTATGATAGTCAACTCATCCTAAAAATCAGTTCTAAGGAGAGTCAAACGGTCTAGCAAGTTTTATTATGCTAATCAACTCATCTTGGAAAATCAGTGCTAGAGAGTCAAAAAGTCTAATATTCAAATCATACTAAAAAGTTTTGAATAAGGATAACCAAGAAAAGCACACTTGTGTTCATAAGGAAATCTTGCAAAATTTGAAACAAGGAGATCGCATATATGCCACCCCCCATCTCCCCCAACGTAAGAGCTAAAGATAGGACTATGTTGAGATCTCTAGGAAAAGAAAAAGGATAAACATCTTCATCACCAATGAGATTTTCTTTAAGCAGCAATGTACATGCAATCCAAGACAAATAGGGCATGTATCTTTTGAGGTAAGGAAGATATAGTTGTAAAATGACATCTCGCAACAAGTGTAAAGGGCTTCTTTTAAGGGATGTGCAATGAAAGGAGGAAGAGATCTTTGTCTAAAGACATCTACCTCAAGAGGAGATCTTTAACAAAGATAACATCTTTGACTAAGAGAGGGGAAAGAAATCAAGAACACATGCCTTCCCTATTGTTAGGTAAGGAGATTCTTGGTGATGGATAACACACTTTCTACCTCAAATAATAGATCATTTGTAGTAGACACACGCTTACAAGAAATGAAGAGGTTGTAATTAGGGATGCACACCGCTTGAAAAATAAGAAATTATCACAAAGAACAAACAATTCTATGCAGGAAAAGGTATCATGTTATAAAGGATACAACTCAACAAAATAAAAATGGATCTTTAGGAAGAATAGAAAATTTAAACGCTATTCTTGCCCCCAAGCATGGAGACAAGAATAAAAAGGCTATTATGTTGCTCACAAATTATGATTGTATAGGAAATTATACCACCATGAAAGAAAAAGATCCGTCAACAAGGTAAGCTACTAATTTCACATAGTGTGGAGAAACATAATAGGCAAAGGGAGTGCTAAGACACTACTTTGGGATTGAAAAAGTACGAGATCATGTGTAATATGAATAGAGCTCTATCAGGTAAATTCTAAACAAATTGTTTGAATTCAATGTAATCAACAAGAGAATGAGAATAGTTATGATGAAAAAGATAATGCACACAATTATCATTTGGTTTAGGATTCTTTGAAAAGTGAATTTAATGTTTTTGTCATGTATAAGTTTCTAAGAGTTTCTTTTTGCTAATTTCAAATGACCCTCAGAAGGTGTAGGGTTTATCTCTTGTGGTAAAAGAATTTTTAAGGAGGAGGATTAATCTTTATGGGTATGTTATGAATCATATTTTCTTCTTTATTTATATCCTCTTTGTTAGGCTAGGAAGAAGTAGTCTAATATAAATCCTCATCTTTACCCAATCTTATGTTAGGAGATAGATACTGAAAAAAAATGAATAACTTTATCTTGTCTCAAAATATGTTGATGGCTAAAATAAGATCTTGGACAAGAAGGATGATCTAGAGTGATAAATGCACTAAGATTGACATGTTTAGCTTGTACCTCTTGCACCAAAGTACCTTTTTGAGAAGAGGATCTGTTATGAATCTTTAATGTTGCATCTCCATTGGAGAGATCATTGATAAGAGTATTGATTCTTTCCTCATAAATAAAAGATACCCTAGGAGAGGTACAAGTATGATTCATTTCAATACCATCTCTAGTATCTACCAAAATATCATTCCAAAGTTATGAAATCCAAACATTCCATTAATTTTCTTAAAATATCATCATATAGCAACAATAAATATGGATAAAAGCTTTGAAAAACTAGGAAACATCTTTGAAAACGTTATGATGCAATATATAAGAGTGTTATAAATGAATGCTATTAATATGAAATGAAATAAGCTATTATATATCACATGATTTTGAAATCCACACATTATATTAATTTTCTTAAAATATCATCATATAAGAACAAGAAATATGGATAAAAGCTTTGAAAAACTATTTGAAAGTAGGAAATATCTTTGAAAGCCTTATGATGCAATATGTAAGAGTGTTATGAATGAATGCAAGCAATATGAAATGATAGAAGCTATTATCTATCACACAATTTTGATAAATATAGATAAGAAGTAATGCAATCGCATGTGAAATAGAAAACCAATCAGATTTTGTAAATTTTATCACGAAAATCATATATAATAATTAGATTTCACCAAAATGTAATGGTAAAAAATTAGTCCACTACTTTATGCATTCATACGAGGAACTAGACCTATTTACCTTGATTATATTAAAGAGAGTTGAACCACTTGGCTCAACCTTAGATCTAATTGAAATGGATTGAGCTCAAGGTGAATTTAAAAGTCTTTGATTGAGTTGGAATTGACTATGCAAGAGATATGAGTTGGATGCTAGATCTAGGGCCAAAGGTGACAAATTGAGAGTTTTTAACATGTAGAGGAAATAATAGAACAATTATGCAGATTAGGATTTCAGATATGGAAAAAGAAGACATAAATGAACTTGTATTTGAAAACAAGCTAAAGTTAGAAGGTCAATGTTGCTTGGGGAAATCTTGACCCAAGAAGGTCAAATGTGAATGTAAACTATATTTTTGGGACCATAATGCTACTCAATAAATTCCCCAAAAATTCTATTAGGATCAATGGTGGGCGGAACAATGTTGACCCTTTTGCGGATTTGTGAAAGGTCAATCTACAAGACTTTATCTTCTATGTCTGATTCCATATCAATATTTTAATATTATCACTTGCACATAAAAAGAAGAGAAAATATTGGGTTGATGGGGGGCTTTTCCATAGTGAAACCTCAGTTTTAGAATTAACCTTGAAATTGAATTGAAATGTAATTGACTTTAATGCCATGAAGTAGAAAGTTGAATCATATACGAGACTTGTTGATGCAATTCTCTTTGAATGTGATCACATATGTTTATTGAAATTAAATAATTCTCTTATATAGGTTCTCAAGTTATTTCATGAATCAAACCAACCTCCAACGATCATATTGAGAAACTAGGGTCAAGCAACAAATGACAAGAGCCGAACACCTGCATATTTGAAAATGGGCCTAAATTGGTAGGTCAATGGAACCTTAAGGGCCATTTAATTGCCAAAACAAGGCAAGTAAGAAAGAAATCAGGTGCACTTGGTTTGGGATAGCAGTTTGGATCACCACGTGAAGATATGACATGCATTTTTTAGTTTTTTTCTGCCAAAAATCGGCTTGGATAAGAGCTAGGAGACCACATTGTAAGACAAGGGCAGAAAGTGTGGCATGTACAAGATTAAAATTTACAACACTACAATGAGATGACCTAGATAACATGAGAAAGCTCCAAAACACCACTTGAAGTTAACTTCAGTTAGGGTAGACATGTGGAGTAAGCATGCACATTCATAATTCTTAACAATCAAAGAAAAAGAGGAAAATTAGTCAAAAGGATGTAATGACATGATATGGTTATGGGATAGAGATATGCTAGAAAAATTGGGAGGATTTGAGCATTGAGAATCGTAAAGGAGTTTCCATGTATTGAGCAGTTAATTTGAATTAGAGTATGATACTATGCACTATGGTATTAAGAACCAAGTTGGCATCGTATCATTGTGTTAGATTGACTCAAAATGAAAGAAAGGTTAGTCTAACATCTCACAATTTTGTAGAGAATTTTGGTGTGCATGATGCTAGAAAACCATAGATAAAATGAAATGCCCCAATGTAACATGATACCACAAGGATCTTATCTGGGATTAATGAGAAACATATCCAGAAACATAGAAAGTAGAAAAACAATATCGTGCCCTTAGTTTCATCATTCACAACACACCATGATATGAAGGGTTGTGGCAACTCCAAGGAGGCAAACTATAAATCTCAATAAAAGATAAACAAAGATAAAAACCATCAATTAAATAAGGAGGATTGTTAAAGCACCAACTAGAAAAGAGCAAGGTCTTGACGAAACACAAATAATGTAGAGGAAAAAATTGAAGGAAACCTACGTAAAAAATAGTCTACGACACAAACATTGGCTAGGGATATATATGACATGATCAACCCATGTAAAAGGGATGATCAATCCTATGTATAAATGAGAAAATCAAGGATAATTTAATGCAATTGCAAGGTGGTGAAGCGTAGGAATTGATATAGGGATCACATTAGGAGGGAGATGGAGATGGAAATGAAGTGAGAGAGGGTGAATAGGTGGCTTAACGAAGGGTTGCAGAAATTATCTCTAATTAAAGTACAATATAGGAGAGATGGAGGGTGAGGATCGCACACAATATGGGTGATCATGAAGCTGAAGGATAATGGAACTACCCTTTACACATAGTGCATGTTGCTAGGTTTTCACTACATGTGCTTGTCGAGGTGCCACAAAAGGTTGTTTTCACCATAGGACAAATGATTTTCTCTTTACTATTTTTATGGATTTTTTATTTTTTTATTTCTTTTATATTTTTCTTTATTTTTGAAAAGTGAGGTACACTCCCATGACTCAAGATAGAACCTCTTAATATGGAAAATGTTGAGTGGACCACTAATAGGTTCTCCTTCGGGAGTTGATAGATGATAAGATCTCAAGCCATCCTCAGAAGTAATCACATAGGGTCCAATCCAATTAGGTTTAAATTTTCTTTTCTTTTCAAAATCTAGTTGGTTTCTTTGATTCTCTTTGAGGACAAAAGCATCCACTTGAAACTAGTGGGGTGGATTTTCTTATGATAGTTCCTCTTAATTCTATTTTGATATACATGGATTTGATCATAGGCCTCTTGACACTTTTCACCTAGGATATCCTATCGATTCAACTTTACCACACAATAATCCTCATTTGTAATGAAGTTCTTCAAAGATACTCACAAGGAGGGTATCTTGACGTTAATTGGTAAGACTGCATTGACACCATAGAAATAAGGGAATATAGAGTGGCGCTACTAGGGGTACAAATGTTCATGTGTGTTAGAATAACTGAGAGGGGGGGGGGGGGGGGANGGGAATCAGTGGCCTTAATAATTATTCCATAAATTCAACCAAAAATTCTATCTCTCAAATATAATACCCTCAGTTATCTTACATTCCCAATTTCAACAAGATGTATGCCATAAATAACTTTCCACAAATATAAGCTGCTCTGTAAGATATACTGTTTATCTTTTCTAGACTTTACCAAGTAGCAACAAATAAACTTAGAGTTAACCAACCAATCCAGTTTCAATAATGTGTAAAGAAAAATATCAGTGCAATGAAACATATACACATTTGACACAAATTTTAATATGGAAACCCAATATGGGAAAAACCACCTGGGACCGGTAACCCAAAATAATTTCACTCTTCTGAAGTGAGCTCGGTGAAGAGCCAACCCTGTTAAAGGTTACAATACACATTGTTAAGTGTGACCTTGTTAGAGGATTTAAAACCAACAGTTTCTCTTTTGACCTAGCACTCACTATGCTGTCAATAAGAAAACCTTTTGATACTCTTGAGTATCTTAATACAATAAGGACTGTTAAATCCCACTCGGTTAAAATATTTTATGAATCAATGGTTAAACTGATACAATAAATGATATGTTCATAATAAAACTTTGATTTGCAAATATTCAGATCTATTGTTAGTTCTATAATACATCTCTGATCAATATACACTTCAGTTCCTTTTCTTTATTTATTTCTTTTGCTCGGTGAATGCTCTTTCCTTTGTTGCTCGGTGTCCACAAAATTCCTTGGCTATGTTCTTCAACCTGTATGATCAGATCTGCATGAATAATTCTATCTTCACACAAATTATACTCACCATTCCTCTATTTGATAATGAATTCCTTGTCTCTTTATATAGACATGATTAGCTGCTCAATCTCCTTGTTTTTTTCGTGGATCTCTTCTTGATCGGAAAACCTCGCCATACCTTGCTTTATCCCGTAAAGCTCTCCTTTAGTGTTATTCCGTAAATATCTCCTTGATAAATGTGAATAAAACGTGCTTTAAATCTTCTTCCTTTCTTTAGTTTAACTAATCATTGAAAATAAAGCAATCAATCAGTCTATCCCTAAATTGTAGCTCTGCCAACTAAGCAATTTTGTCATTCTTTATAACTCCAGTTATGATCAGTCATCATCTGCAGTTACTGCGGTGCTCGGTATACACTTTCTCGGTATACACTTGCTCGATAACACTTGCTCGGGGTTCACTGTCACTCGGTGTATACTGACTTTTTATATTTTACCAAAAACATAAACTTTGTCTCTTCAGATATTCAAGGTTATGACAATATGTCTATGAGCAATCAAACCATATCAAGTTGACATCAATGACAATACAATACATTAACTGATTTAATGTCTTGCATTCACTTTTGCATCTCGGTGATCATCAACTTATCATCTTCAAGCATTCAATCAGTTATAGTTCATCAATCTCTCCCTTTGGCATTGATGACAACATACGATGAAATATGCAGTGTAAAACATGTCATAACATACCAAACTCATTATTCTATAACCAATTCAAATATTTGAATCTCGGTAAGCTCTTCTAGCTTAGATTTGATTCTGCTGTGTGCTCTCCCTTTCTTGTAGAATCTTTTCTCCCTTTTTCTGGATAGATATGCAGTGTTTGTATAGCATAAAAATGTTATAAAAGAACAAACTTAAATAACTAAGTTCATCCTAAAATGATCTATGCATACCTCAAAACATGGAAGCTAAACATGCATATAATTGAATGTAAATGATAAACAAAACTAAACTACTCAATAATATGCAAACCTCCAAAGAAGATGGAGAGAGTTGATTTGTTGTAGATTGGAATGTGGTTGCTCACAATCCTGCAACATAACAATGTGATGAAAAAGCTTGTTGAAGGAGAGGAGAGGGCTCTTCTTTTATAGATTTTTGAGGAAAATGGACG
>MU226194.1:0-19740 GCA_018584345.1 Thuja plicata
ATATTACTTTGGATGGGAGGTATAAGAGAGTGCATAGCTATCATTTTGTTTTTCTGAACCACTTTAGGCACAAGGATCTTGTCTCCTTCCCTTACTTCCTCTATAAGTCTCTCACTCAGAGCCTGAAATATCATATAAAGAAGCCCACAAAGCTTGTCCTCCATGAGGGGCTTAGCCTTTTGATTTATGATTACTGCAAGGAAATGACTCCCAGAGCCCCTATAAAGGATAGCAAGGGAAAAAGGAAGAAGGATGAAAGTAACAGTGAGAGTTCTGGTTAACAGGTTAAAAGTGTGAACAGTAAGAAACTCAAAACCCTGTCAAGCTATGAGAAGTGGTTTGAAAATAACAAGGGTATGGAAACCAAGGAAGAAAACATGAGTAAGAAAGGGATAAAACTAAGAAATCGGTGGACAAAGTTGATACAAATTCTCCTCAAAGAATTCTCTTCGACGAAGAGTAGGGGATGGAAATAAAGGATGATAATAAGAAGAGAAATGGTAGTAAGGGCTCACCCCTGAATAGCCACAGATTCCTTTCTAAGGAAATTGACGATGACCCCATCAAAGATACTAAAGGCCTCTCCAATAGGGAGTTAGACCATCCTACTGAGGGTGTCAAGACCAGGGTTACTTCTGTGAAAAAAGAACTGGCGGAGAAAGGTAAGAATGAGGCGGTTAATCTGGTTGGTTACACTAGTTCTACTTCTACAGTTCCTATTTCTGAGTCTAAAAAGGAGGTTGATTCTCACCAAGTGGACCCGGGTACAGAGGGGAGCCTTCCACCCTGAATGAGGGCAATTGTCAAGAGAAGATTGCGCCTACCTTTGACTATATGCAGATGACTAGAGATTGGGTTGCTGGTTCTTATAAGATGGACAAATGGAATTCATTTCCTGGAACCAGATGTAGAAAATGAAACAACCATTTACAAAACCATTCATAGTACCTTTCTTCCAGTCACCCGCGGCTAGAGGATTGTCGCCCTCGACTATGGGAGCTATTGCCACTTTCCCCAGGAACCAACCACAACAACTGTCACATTATGATGTGAACACCCAGTTGTCTACTAAGGTTGAATCCCTCTGGTGATTGGTGTCCTCCCTGATCGTGGACATGGGATAGCTGAAGGTGGGGCCTTCTGTGCTTCACAACCCCAATTCCTAGAGAGGGAATATATTCTCTGGCCAACAAAATACTAATGTCAAAGGAAGAAAATACAACAACGGGTCTTGGCTCAACCAACAACAATGGAACAATAATGAAAACATCGGAGGTCCCCCTCCAAGCAAGAACACCACTCAGGGCAGTGCTGGACCTACTCATTTCACGTTGATCACGCAACTCCAGACCCTGACTAACTGGTGTAGATTGCATGACACCGGCTCTCATTGCGAGGTGAACTATGCCACACTATAGAAGGTCATCATGAGCTCCTAGTTGGATAGACAGCAACCTATCGATCCTACTCCCCTGAAAAAATTAGTGCAAGAGCCCACTCACGGTGCCTTCACTTGTGAGATCGTCTTCTTTGGGACAGATAAAGAAGATGAAGAAGAACCCAAATTACAGGGGTTCTTTGATGAATCTATCTCAGCCTTTGAGGCCAATGCCTTCACCAACCCATGGACTCCTTACAACACTCGGAGTCAGGTTGGTAAAGGACCAATTTACACACCTACACCTCCCAAGGATACCCCTCCCCGAGACAACACAACTGATCGCTTCTTCCCACCGAAAGGGTTTGGCTCTAACCAAGCTAAGGATCCGGCTGAGGGAAGCCAATAATACCCCAAGGGGAGGTTTGACATCACAAAGGAGTTGGAAAGAACCACCATCTCCATGACCTTGATGGAGATTTTACTGAACTGTCCCAAGCAGAAGAAGTCTCTTCTGAAGCTCTTGGGAAACCTGGAATTCGTCAGCAGCTCACCCAAGACTGTCACTTTTGACGATGCCAACATCATTGTCTTCTGGGGAAACACTAAGGATCCTCCCTTCCTACTAGGTTTAAACATACAAGGGAAGAAACTATACAATTTCTTGGTAGATTTTGGTACTTCGAGAAATGTCATGCCTTTATCCATATGCTAGAATCTCGGACTCCATCCTACTCCATCCAAAGGCGCAGTAGTCCATTTGGACAAAGATGTTGTAAAAATGGTGGGTGGGCTAAAGAACATCCAAATTCTGCTCATCTAAGACCCCCAGATATCAAGCATAATAGACATCCAAGTGGTGGACATCCCCAAGACTTATGGGATGTTATTAAATCAAAATTGGTCCAAGGCCCTTAATGGTTATTTCTCCATGGACTTCTCCCACTTTTGGCTCCCGTGGGAGGGGCAGTCTAACCAGATCTGGGTAGAAAGTGAACCCATGATGAAGCAGACCCTCTCCAAAGTTGGGAGGGTAAACAAAGTCCTTTTCTCTGAGAATTCCCCTGGGGTGTACCAACCCCTCGAGATCCTCACATTTGATTTCACCCCTAAGGAGGATCCCATAGTCTCTCAAAGAATTCAGGACCTGGACAAAAAACTAAGGGGTGAGATTAACTCACAGGGTATCGTAGCAGCTCCTTCTACACTCTTGTTTGGCACTTGGTGTCAGGTGCATTATCAAAAACATTCTAAATTAGAGTGTGAGCCTTGCATTTCCGCTGCTACCTACCATATCAATGCCCTCTGGGAGAAGAAACACAAAGCAGATTTGCTTGGACCTAGTAATCATTTTGACGGTACTCCCATAGTGCCGCTTGTCTAGGCATCCCAACCATAATCTTCTATAGAGGAAAACCTCGCCCACACGCCATTAGAGCCAGATCAAACTCCTCCCAACATTCCCAAAATCAATCCAAATGCCACTTCGCCTTCCCAACACCATACACCGAACAGTGACCTGTGGACTCTGAAGTTTGATGGGTCCCGGTCTAAACAAGGTTGTTGGGCCAGAGTGGAATTGATCAACCCATGGGGGAAATCCTTCCTTGCGTCTTATAGGCTATAATTTAAATACACAAACAATGTCATAGAGTATGAGGCCTTGGTCCTTCGACTCATATTCACACTAAGGATAGGAATCACCCACCTCAGGGTGATGGGTGATTCAGAGTTGATCGTTAAGCAGGTCCAGAGCCAATATACTTGTCACGATAAAAGACTGGCCGCATACCACAACTGAGTATGGAGCCTCATCAAATATTTTAATGCCTTTGGCATTGAACTGATTCCCTAGAAAAGAAACTACGTTTCGGATGCCCTTGTCATATCTGCCAGCACCCTTGAGCCAATGGCTAGCTCCCAAATCTGGAAATTCTCTTTTGAGATGGTCCCCACCCCTTCTATTCTAGACAATGTCACCCACTTTCAGGTCTTTGAGGATGATCAACATATCCTGGCCTTCATGGCCAATGTTGGTGTTTTCAAGGATCAGATAGTGAAAGAAAGAGATCATGAAGATACCGGGCATGGTGAAGAAGATGATGGGATCATAGACTTACCAACCAACACCATCCCTAAGGGGATGGTAGTGCTAGAATGTATCTTTGACTTGGACCCCTGGGGCTAGGAGAAGATATCATCCTCCTTTAAGTGAGGAAAATTTGAAAAGATCAACATCGGTCAGGCCGGTGAAGAAACATTTGTGCATATTGGAACCTCCTGCTCCCTAGAGGAGAAGGAGAATATTCTCGTAGTTCTCTGAGAATACACTGATGTAATTGAGTGGGGGTATGATGAGGATCTAAAAACCTATGACACATCTATCATGACCCATACAATCCCACTGAAGCTAGATGCTAAGCCCTTCCGGCAAAAGCAAAGACCGATAAACCCACTGATCGAGCCTCTAATTCATTAGGAGGTTCAAAAACTGTTGTCAGCCCAGATTATCATTCCTATCCAACACACAATGTGGGTTGCCAACCTCATCCCTGTGAGGAAAAAAAATGGCGAGATCCGCCTTTGCGTAGATTTTTGCAATTTGAACAAGGCATCTAAGAAGGATAATCACCCTCTCCCCTCGTTGGATGAGGTATTGTAAATCATGAATGGATCTGAAATGATGTCCTTCTTGGATGGGTACTTCGGGTATAACTAGGTCATGGTTAAGTATGAAGACAGAGACAAAATGACGTTCACCACCAAGTGGGGAACATTCGCATACCAGAGGATGCCCTTTGGCTTGATCAATGTAGGGGCCACATTTTAAAAGACTATGGACATTGTGTTCAAAGGCCTAGTAAACCGGTGTATAATAATCTACATGGATGATTTGTCTGTCTTTTCCCGGGACAAGCGTGATCATTCTGCCCACCTCACCCAAATTTGTGAGAGATGACGCCAGTATGGAATATCCCTCAACCCTAAGAAATGTATATTTGGGGTCACTAAAAGGAAGCTACTTTGGGCATATCATCTCTGAGAAGGGTATATCCATTGACCCTGAGAGAGTTGAAGCACTATTGAATCTACAAATGCCCGGCAGGAAGAAAGAAATGAGATCTTTCTTCAGAAAGATAAACCTTTTCCAATGATTCATTAGTGTATTCGCAGAAATATTCAAACCACTCAATGACATGATGTAGAAAGATATAAAGATTGAGTGGAGTCCTGAAGTAAAGCGGGCATTCACCCAGATTTAGCAAATGATTGTTTAGAAACCAGTTTTGGCTAGTCCAGACTATTCCCTCCCATTTCATATATACTCCTTTTCTTCACCGCATTCTACCATGGTAGTTTTGACCCAGAAGGTCAAAGGGGAAGAATGACCAATAGATTTATGAGCTTCCCCTTTAAGAATGATGAAGTCTGGTATTCATCTTTGGAAAAGAAGGCCTTTTCTCTCATCTGCACCATGAAGAAATTTCAGCATTACATTCTATGGAGCAAAGTGCACACTATCATCCCAGACCAGGCTGCTAAGTCTCTACTCCTGCAGAGTGAACTGGGTGAACAACGGGGGAAATGGATGGCTATCCTCCAAGAGTATGATTTGGAAATGCAACCCATGAAGATAGTCTGAGGCCAAGGACTATGCAGAGCAATGGTAGAAGGAACTTCAGACATTGAATGCCAAACTTATACAGTGGAGTCCATCACTCAAGATCCGTGGTATACCGACCTAGTATACTTATTATTGAATAATATATGCCTGGAGGGACTTCCCCCAAAAAAACATCGCACCCTACAGCTGAAAAGTGCACACTTCATGATAAAAAAATGGAATGCTTTTTTGTAGAAACTATGAAGGGATATACCTCCGGTGCGTAGACAAAACCGAGCTGCAAAAATGATCAAAGAATTCCACAGGAAGTTTGGAACCGGGCGTGGCTCAGCTGATGCCACTACCCATCAAATCCTCTTGGCTGGATACTATTGGCCCTGCATATTTAAGGATGTCTACACTCATGTTAGGAGATGTCACACTTGCCAAACGGCGGCACATCGTGAGCAAAACCCGTCCATGCCTTTACAGTCGGTCTTCAAAGTTAGACCGTTCACCCAATGGGCATTTTATTTTATTAGGGAAATCAACCCCAACTCATATGCCAACCATTGATACATTCTGAATGCTACCGAATATTGCACCAGGTGGTCTGAGGCTATCCCTTGCAAAAATAATATGACAGATGTAGTTATTAAATTCCTCGAATAAAACATAGTCACCTATTTCAGAATTTCATTTTCTATAGTGTGTGACAATGGTCTGACATTTTCTTTGGCGCAATTCCTTGAATGGACCTATGAAAGAAAGATCACCCTGAAGTTCTCTAGCAACTACTACCTCGAGGGTAATGGTGTGGCTGAATCTACCAACAAAAAACTACTTGAGGTGATCAAACATCTGTTAGAACAAAACCCCTGGGACTGGCACCAAAAGCTTAGATTTTCTCTCTAGATAGATCACATCAAAATAAAGGCAGCCCTGGGGACTTAACCTTTTCACCTGGTTTATGGCCAGAATTCAGTATTCCCCATTCAACTTACAAATCCCGGTCTTATAGTTTATGTAAGAATTCAGCAACCGGGACAACATTGTGGAGGTTCGGCTCCTGAACCTGATGCAAATGGATGAAAAAAGAGACATAGCCCTTGAACATTTCATGCATCATCAAGTAGTAGTAAAATGATGGTTTTACCAAAGATCCCAATATAAGGCCTTTCAAATTTCAGACTTGGTCCTCTTGTGGGACAAAGCCTAGGAAAAGAAGGGAAAGCACACCAAGTTTCAACGGCTCTGGCTCAGACCATATCTGATAGCTGAGATCTATGGGGAAAATCATTATCACCTCAACACTATGACCAGAGAATTCATCCCATTTCCTGTCAATGGGCAGTTTCTCAAGCACTACTTTGAATGAGGTAGGTGATGAGCTTATCCAAATTTGTATCATATGTAAAGTTTTTGCTTGTAAATACCTTTCCCGGTGTTCCTTTCGAACACCTTGTAAATAGTTCATCGGCCATCCTCTGGGATCACCTTTCCTTTTGGTGTTTTCCTTTTTTTTTGGCTTTCTTTTGTTTTGCGTTTGTTTTTAGGGTTCCTAGCGTGTTGTCTTCTTCTTGTAGACAGGTATGCTTCGCATAACATCTAGTTTTTAGAATGGTACATTGTGCATTCCAGTGAATTTAAAATCTATTGTTAGCATGGTGGAATTGGTCTTCACTCTAAATTTATTTTGTAAGGATGGTAACAGGTTATGAGAAATCTTCATCAGATTCACGTCTTGAAAGTTCAAACATCAGTTAACAAAAAATCTAAGAGGCAAGTAATCAGACACCTTGAGAGAAGATTGGTTGCATTGGTTGTTGACCAAGTTGAAAATCATAGAAATATCCCGGGTCTAGAATGTTCTCTGCTATTCATCAATTTAAGATAGATGGTAAGGTGAAAGAAGTACTATCGTTGAAATCAGCTAAGCTTAAGGTTAATGGTGAAAGGAGTACCGTCTTCCCATCTAGAAAAGAAAGAAAAAAAAATAACTGAAGAATAGAGAATCTTGGTATCCGTGGGAACATGCAAGATATGATGACTTTGGTTTGATATACTCAGTGCCTCCTCTTTGCTTCCCTCAGAAGTCATCGGCTTGATTTTCTTTCAAAGCACACCTCGCAACTGAGGAAAGACTGATGTATTGAATCACTGATGAGCTAGATTTTCTCAGACGCCTCACACTTTGCAAGAAGAATGCTTCAAGTAAAGAGTAATTCTAGTTTTGTTAACCAGAGATTCTGAAGTTCTCAAATTCTCTAAGGCATTCATCCCAGATAGTCGCCATTTGTTATGCCCTGCATACCCGTCCCTACATTTTGTAAGAAAAATGTTGGGTCCCCCTTTTTGCTTTTGCTTTTTCCCTTGGTTTCTTTTGTTTCCTTTGTTTCACTCTGGAATTTGCTTCCACGAGGGTCATTTTCTTTTTCTTCTGGTCTTCCTTTGTCTCTGGGACTCGGTCCCAGAGTTTGTGTCCTTTTGAGTTGTCTGGATCCCGGACTCCGGGATTTTCTCCCATCATGTCTTCTTTTGTTGGAAGGTGTGGCTACATGGAACCCCCATGCCCAGAGTCTGGAGGTTTTCCTTTTCCAGAGTTTGTGGAAGGAATGAAACATGTTTAAAATTATGGGTATAAATTGGTTTCACCTTTTGTTTTCACATTTACCGCATTCAAAACACTCAGAGAAATTACTAGAGAGATTAAGGTGATTCAAAGTGATTAAGTACAAATTTCTTTTGGTAATTAACAATATTCAAATAAGCAGTAGGCATTCGTGCATTCACTGTCAATTCTAGGTGAACCAGTTACAGAGTGCCTCCCATGCTCGATCCCTCTACATTCCCCATGTTTTCAAGTAGGCCTTTCGACTCTCTTCCTTCTAGTTTCTGGTTTTATGGTTTTCTTGCTTTCGTCTCGCTTGGTTTTTTGTTCTATTTTTGTTTTGTCGCGTCTTTGTGTTGGCTTTTTTGCTGTCTCCCGTCGGTGGGTTGGCTCTGCCAGAGGGTTGTCCACCCTTTTTTTGGTTGTATTTTAGTGTAGCATTTGTATATTTTGTACAATAGTGTAAATATTTATGTATATTATATATATTGGTGTAGCTTTCTGTAAATAGATGTATATATGCTTGTTTTTGGTCAGCTTGTGAGTGGTGCTTTGGCCCTCGCCGTGCCTCAGCCCTCTATAAATATGTATTCCCCATGTATGTCCTTCTGTTTGTGGTGAGCTCATTGTGCTCCCTCACATCCAGACCAAATTTTTGAGCTACTTAGAGAGGTATTCACCACGGTTCGAACTTGACACCTTGCCTGTTCGAGCCATGGCAATTTTCTCTCTCTCTCCTATCATGTTGTCTTAATGGCAGGATTAATTTCCCATGAATGAGCATACAAATCCCATCCCATCTAGAATTTACTTACCCCGTGTCATCCCACTTGTTGCCATTAAAAGCCTTTACGCCACCTGTCACGTGGCCACATGATGATCCATGTCAGCCAAAGTATGGCTCACTGCCGGTCGCGTCGACAATGGCTAGTTTCTCTAAACTCAGGGTGTTGGGAAGCCCCTGGGTCTTCATTCCATTTGTGTCACCAAAACTAATGCCCCGGAGTCTCAGGTGTTGATCAGAATCCAATCCTTGCTAACTTTGATATTCTGGGATTTTGATGCATGCTAATAATTTTGGACAGGTGCAAAATGGTGGTGAATTCCCCGAGTCCCTAAAATATTGTTTTTATCATATTATGTATTAACGGTTCTCCGGTCTTGCAGGTTGCAGATAGCTTGATCAAAATGTCTGAAGTGATCACTCCTCCTGATAGTCCAAAGCTTCCAAGTACCTCCACTCAAGTGGCCATGAAAACTAAGGCCAAAAAGATGATAGCTAAAATACCACTAACCTCCAAGTACCTGAGGGAGGGTATTCTGGTGGGGTCCAAGGTGGACTCCAAGTTGTAAGAAATAACAGACATAGAGCCCAGACTATGGGTTGAGATGCAGGGCTTGGTCCAAGTCATATACCAACAGAGGACCACCAGAGACGATATGGCTAAATACATGGTCACCTCCAGAATTATCAAGGTTGTGAGTTTTCCCTACTTGGTGCAAGCACCGGAGCTAATACTCCAACTAGAAATTCTTTACAACACCCTCACCTAGGTTTTTTTGCTCGTCGATCCTCGGCCACTACACTATCCAGCACCAATCATCAATCTAGATGCGGCTACTTTTGCTTCAGGATTGGGGATCCCCCAGTTCAAGTGAGCCATTGTTCTCTCCTGGTCCACGTCATTGAAGGAGTTTGGGGAAGCTTCCCTTCTCTCCCAGCAACATCTCAACACTCACTGGCTAAAGTCCCCGACTATAAAAAGATGAAGTTGTGGATTCCCCGCAGGGATTTTAAAGAATGTATTTAGGCAGGGATTTATTTCTATGCAAGCTCTTTGGAGAGCCCCATGCCTAAAAATTTTTAGTATGGATGTACTACTTTCTCTACTACATCACCACCCGCAGTCAGACCTTCAACTGGGTAGCTATCATCGCCAACCATGTGGACATGTAGCTAAAGAACGTCCTCCAGAATTCAAAATTCTACATGATATCCTATGTATTATGGACACTAGCTCAATAAAGACCCGCTTTTTAGGGTTTTCAGACAATGGGCATTCTCAGGAACGTGCCCGACCAGTTGGTGTCATGGGATCATTACCTCAAGGTCCAGTGGGAACTTAGCTTCCCTAATTTTTTTCGAGTAAATGATGCCTTTGTTTACCATAACATTTTGACACTTACTCGGGACACTGGGTACCGGTTGTCGCAAGAGGTGATGAACCTGGTGAGTACATACGACAATTACTTCATTCAATTCCAACACCATATATACATTTGGGTGACCGGATTCTCTGGGAAACCCTACCTACTCCCTAGATATTATGGAGATAGAATCATTCTTTTGAAGTATTGCAGATAGATTCTGGAGCTGCATGCCCTCTTCATAGTGAAGAAGGTTATTAACGTCCCATTCCCAATCTCTTGTGGGAACTATTTTTGTAGCCTTGCCGCAACAAAGGAGGCCAACAATGAACTGAAGAGTCTGGGACTGGTGGAGTTCCACCATACCAGAAGTGATTTTGATCCACTGGGCAAGATAGCAATGGCTCTGCCCGAGGCATCCGAGCCACATACAAATGACATTGAAGATTTATGGGCAGATTGCCAAGATAGTTTTGATCTTCGTGCCTGCCAGCATTCACGTATGTGTAAAGGCTTGATGAAGACCCTTGGCCGTCGGGGTTTTCCAGAGGATTTTTCAGATGATGGGCCTATAGAGGCCCCAGAGTACAAAGAACAAGGGATTGATAAGTTAGATCTCCCTCTGGTGGATTGGGACACCCCAGAGAATTTGACAATTGAGGATATGATTCATCCCGTCATTGACATCAGTCACAGGTATTTTGAGCGAGTTTGTCCGAGGAGCACCCAGAAAGGCCCAATTGTGCGAGGGTCTGCTCCCTATGATGGCATAGATTCAAGAACAAATGTAGGAATCGCAGCTGACAAGCCAGAAGGTAAGTGCCCAGCTTTCCCGCGGCCTCCTCACAACTATAGTGGGATCCGCCCGCCCGGTGGGATCCCCTTCATTAGAAACACTAATGAGCAGGAAGACATTCACCAAGGTGGGGTCTGCAGATATTCTAGATGTTGGGGCCCCACTACAAAAAAAAAGGAGCAGAAGGTAAACCCTACCCCAAGCACAAACACGGGTCCTGACATGCCCAACATTCCCCTAGTAGAGGTCAGTTCGGATTCTCCTGAACTGAAGGATATAATAGAGGTCTCTCCCTTGCACGATGACTTTGACGACATCTTCAAGATGGATGAGCTTATGAACCTACATGGGGAAATAGATCAGGCAGTGGAAGAAATTGCCACCCACGAAAAGGAAGACCCCCACCGAAGAAGAGGTCTCAAAGAAAGAAGTTGCCTCAGAGCAGGAGGTCTGAGAAGAAACATGAAAGGAGCCTGAGTGAGAGGAAACATCGGTCTAGGAGACCGAGAAAGAACCAAGGAAAAAAATAGATGGGAAACTGATGACTAGGGAAACCAGACCCATGGGATCAATCGTACCCCTGATCGTCACGCTCGAGACACCTTTGGTTACTCTGGATGACCATGCCCCCCAGAGTACATTCGATGAGGTGATCACTGTGACCCAAACGCTGAACCTAGGTCAGATTCCTCTGCCACCTCCGAAAGATGTTCCAATGGAGGAAGATATCCCGACGAATGATGTCAAAGAAAAAGAACAAAAACAACAGAATGAGGGGAGAATTCCCAAGGATATGAATGTTGATTCGCCTGATGTTGAGAAGGATAGGGAAATCCCTGATGATACAGGTGATACTGATACCAGCGGAGAAGAAATTCCAAACATGAAAAAAGAGGAAACCAACAAGGCGAAGGACATTGAGGCCCCCGGAGAGAAAGAAAAGGAACATGAACAGGAATAGGAAAAGGAAAAGGAGAAAGATCCCGATGACACTGCAGATACCGAGAATGCACCATCAGACTTTGAAGGGAGTCCCAACACCCAGGCCTCGACAGTAAAACCACCCCAGGTACCACAATGGTTGGTGGAATCCAGAAAGATAAAGGCCCTGGCGGTAGCAACAGGTGTTTCACTCTCCCTGGCCGAAATGATGGCCCGAAACGCAAAGGTCGAGAAGCCTAAAAAGGCCCGGATAGTCCATACCTTTCAAACTGGCCCAGAAGGAAACACAGTTGTGACAATCACAACACCTCCCCCAGATACAGATGTAGCGGCGGTAAGGGCCAAATATTATACAATCATGAAAGTGCCTTTGGGGAGGAGAGATAAGAAGGGAGAATTAGACCTACTACAAGAGGCAACACAGGCAATAGATGACTGGTATAATAAATAGGCCCAGAAGCTGAAGGAGGAAAGAGAAAATAATGAGAATCTCCTCGAACTTCTAACAAAACTTACACAGCCCCTGGCCGATATCCACCTAAAAGCTTCCACCTCTGGACTATTGCTTGCACAGGGTGACGTGGATACTCTAAGGGACAAGAAGAAGAAGAAGAAGGCCCAGGCTATGGATGGGTGGATCACCAAGAAAATAACATTCGTAAGGAAATTTTTAGTTGTGTTTCTCTAGGATCTTTACCAGATCAACAATCTCTTGAATTAGGTGGACATCTCCACTATCCTATGGGAGGGAAACTTAGAGAAATATGAAGGATGGAAGACCGGGTTGGATGAAGTCTTTAACTCTAGGGAAGAGGTCATCACGGAGATGAGAATTTTGGGGGAGGAATCATTCGAGTCCCTCTAGGCCCAGTACTCTAGACTTGGCCTCAAGATCGAGGTATGCAAGCAACTAGTTAAGGCCCTAAGAGAGGAAGTAACTACAGTCTGGTATCCTTTGTGCCTATTTAAAGCATTCGTTGTAAGAGTGTCACAAGTCGACCCCTTCACCATCAAAACGTGCACCACAGAGGACTATCTCCTTAGTAAGTATGATGAGCTAATGGAGCCCTTGTATCAGTCTGTCGGTGACTTTGACAGAGGAAATCTATCAAGAATATCTAAGATGATGCTCCGGGCTCATGACGCCATAAAATTAGTAGATGAATTCCGGAACGGGGCTAGAGAAGTTGAGGAAAAGTTTGAAGCTATCCGCGACCAGTGGAATAGCATTAAGGACATAGATGAGGATAGCATCAGCCAAGTTTTGGAGGCATTTAAGAACATTCATTATTCTTTGAATGTAAGCTCCTGGATCTTAGAGTCCTGGATCCAACAATTTTGTATTCTTTCGGTGGCGCATGTTCAGGTTCCCCGGAGCCGACTGATCACTATCCAACAGTTAATAACAGGGTCAAAAAGTTGGTGATCCTGATAGAATGTGTCAACTCGAGGGATGGTTCTGATAGATGGTCTTTGTAAGGCACCACCCCAACATTAATTACCTAGCACATAAAAGATAGTGAGCCACATATTGCAATAATGAGGCATGTAGCCTCGAACTCCGAAAAGATCATATTTCTTCTTTTCTCCCTCTTGCACTCTTCTCGATGCTAATTCTTCCATACCTCTATTTTTGTCTTATTCTTCTGACATGTCAGACCTCTATTCTTTTCGAGATAGTTGTAAAGTGATGCAGGTCATATTGGCTACCGGATATTATATTTTATTGTTGAGTGTAAAGTCAGATTAGGTTAACTTTAGGGCAAGTATGTGTATAAATAACAAGTCCAACCTCATTCCAAGAGTCGGTGAAATTGATGATTTTGCAGTCCATAGTAATGAAATTTCAGTATTTCATTTCTTGCAGTTGTAGAGCTCAATGCTCAGTAGTTCTTAGTAGATAGATGCTCTCTTGGAGCTATTGATGTACACACCAGTGTTGCTGGAAAACCGTTAATGAAGAAGGAAGGATTCTCGCAATGATGTTGTTGGTGTCTTGATCTTTGAGTTAATACTCTTTTGTGTTGTATGTTTCTGATGTCCTTTTCTCTAATGTTTAAGTAGATTAATGACCTCTTTCCCCTTTCTATTGAACACATACGAATCGATGGTTCTATATATGTATAGTATTTAGTATAGTTCATTAGAGCATGGTTGATGTTTTAAATATATTTGCATAACTATAAGTAGAATGGATATACTTTAACCCTGGCGTATCTTTTGAAGTTTGTTTGATAATCCAAATGCTTGTAGGAAACCACGACCTAACAAAATCCCCGGAGAAGATGAACCAAGAAAATTAGCTATCCTCCCAAACAAAAAAGCCACACCCAACTTAGCTCCCACACTATCGAGACCCGACTCTTAGGTGCTTGAAGGCCCAGAGAATTTATTCCCCAGACAACCTTTACAAGCAAAGTTGGCTAGTACCCTGGTACCTGGTGACAACTTACATCTGTTGGTGGACAATTCACAAAGTCCCATCAACAATGAGTATCCCCCAATCAACGAGATGTTGTAAGAAGGAGGATTGGTAGTCGAATCTGCATTCCACATCCAAAATATTTTTTGGATTCAACTTAGACACAATTATTTGAAAAATTTATACATACGTATCCTGAATTTAAAATTAGTCAAAGATATTTTGAAATGGCTAAACCTTTTTATGTGAAGATAAAGCACACACGCACAACTTCTTGTTGTAGGGTACATATTGAATTTTCCAACCATTTTGATGTTTATATGCATACGTGTAGATTTGAATTCTAACAATGTTTTGCAGGATTTTAACATAAATGACCCACCTACATCTTCAATGAAATTAATTACTAAAATTTTATGTGAAAGAGTGGATGGTCAACAATTTTACAAGCTCACATGTTTGAATGGTACTAGGCAACAAAATTGTCAATTGTCCCTCAAATTGCACTAGGCAACAAAATTATCGATCTTCAGGACTCTATTCCTCAGAGCTTGTGAGGGGTATCGATGAGCCATCAAGTGCTATAGGACCATGTCATGGAGGCCTGTGATAACCTATCTTATATTTTGGAGATTCGCTTTCATTTTCATTTGCTGATCCAATCTCGGTTGATGCAAAAAATGCAATGTTGCGCAGTTGAAAGTTGAGACATTGCATATCTTGAAAACCGCTCATCCTGGCATCAAACCATCTTTGCCAACAGTTCTGGAATGCTGGGTGAATGATAGGAATGACCCTATTATGGTCACTAAGTGGCTCAAACATTTTTGACCGCTATGGAGCCAAGTGTCCCTCAAGCTGCACTAGGCAACAAAATTGTTGATATTCAGGAGTTTATTTCTCGGACCTCGTGAGGGGTATCAACAAGATGTCAGGTGCTATGAGACCATGTCATAGAGGCCTAAGATAACCAATCTCATATTTTGGATATTCTCTTTCATTTTTGTTTTCAGAACCAATCTCGGTTGATGCAAAAACTTGCAATGTTGTATAGTTGAAAGCTGAGACATTGCATATCTTGAAAACCGCTCATCTTGGCATCGAACTGTCTCTGCCAAAAACTATCAAATGTCGGGTGAACGCTAGAAATGACCCTTTTATAGAGGCAAAGTGGTTTGAACATTGCCGACCACTATGGAGCTAAGTGTCCCTCAAGGTGCACCAGGCAACAAAATTGCCGATATTCAAGAGTCCATTTCTTAGAGCTCTTAAGGGGTATTGAGGACCCATTAGGTGCTACAGAACCATGTCATGGAGGTCTATGATAACCTATCTCATATTTTAGACATTCACTTTCATTTTTATTTTCCGACCCAATCTCGCTTGATGCAAAAACTTGCAATGTTGCGCAGTTGAAAACTAAAACATTGCTTATCTTGAAAACCGCTCATCCTGGCATCCAACCATCTCTGCCAAAAGATCTAGAATGTTGGGTGAACACTAGGAATGACCCTCTCATGGAGGTGAAGTATCTCAAATGTTTCTGACCGCTATGGAGCCAAGTGTCCCTCAAGGTGCACCAGGCAATAAAATTAGCGATATTCAAGAGTCCATTTCTCAGAGCTTGCATGGGGTATCGACAAGACATCAGGTGATAAAGGACTGTGTCACAGAGGCCTACAATAACCTATCTCAAATTTTGGAGATTCAATTTCATTTTCATTTTCCGACCCAATCTTGGTTGATGCAAAAAACTTGCAATGTTATGCAGTTGAAAGTTGAGACATTATATATCTTGAACACCACTCATCCTGACATCAAACTATCTCCACCAATAGGTTCAAAATGTCGGGTGAATTTTAAGAACAACCCTATTATTGTCATAAAGTGGCTTGAATGTTGTTGACCGCTATAGACCCAAGTGTCCCTCAAGGTGCACTAGGCAAAAAAATTATTGATATTTAGGAGTTCATTTCTCGAAGCTCGTGTGGGGTATTGACAAGATGTTAGGTGCTACAGGACTGTATCACAAAGGTCTACAATAACCTATCTCATATTTTGGAGATTCTCTTCCATTTTCATTTTCTGACCCAATCTTTGTTGATAACAAAACTTACAATGTTGCGCAATTCAAAGCCAAGACATTACATATCTTGAACATCGCTCATCCTAGCATCGAATCGTCTCTGCCAAAAGCTCTGGAATGCTGGGTGAATGCTAGGAAAACCCTTTTATATTCATGAAGTGGCCTGAACATTGTTGATCGCTATGGAGGCAAGTGTCCCTCAAGGTGCACCAGGCAACAAAATTACTGATATTCAGAAGTTTGTTTCTCAGACCTCGCGTGGGGTATCAAAAATTCATCTAGTGCTATGCGACCATGTCATGGAGACCTACGATAACTTATCTCAAATTTTGTAAATTCACTTGTTTTTTCATTTTCTGACCCGATCTTGGTTGATGCAAAAACTTACAATGTTGCGCAGTTGAAAGCTAAAACATTGTATATCTTGAAAACCGCTCATCCTGGCATCAAACTGCCTTTGCAAACAACTCTGGAATGTTGGGTGAATTTTAGGAAATGACCCTATCATAGAGGCAAAGTGGCTCAAAATTTTTTGACTTCTATGGAGCCAAGTGTCCCTCAAGGGGTATCAGGAAACAAAATTATTGATATTCAGGAGTCTATTTCTCGGAGCTCGCAAAGGGTATCGACAAGCCTTTAGGTGCTACAGGACCGTGTCATGGAGGCCTATGATAACCTATCTCAAATTTTGGAGATTCACTTCCATTTTCATTTTTTGACCCAATCTCGATTGATGCAAAAACTTGCAATGTTGCGCAGTTCAAAGCTGAAACATTGCATATCTTGAAAACCGCTCATCCTGGCATCGAACCGTCTTAACCAATAGCTCCAAAATGATGAGTGAACACTAGGAATGACCCTTTCATGGAGGCTAAGTGGCTCAAAAATTTCTAACTGCTATGGAGCCAAGTGTCCCTCAAGGTGCACCAGGCAACAAAATTAGTGATATTCAAGAGTCTATTTCTCAGAGATCGCATGGGGTATTGATGAGCTATCAGATGCTATAGGACCATGTCATGAATTTATGTGATAATATATCTCATATTTTGGAGATTCACTTCCATTTTATTTTGCTGACCCAATCTCAGTTGATGCAAAAACTTGCAAGGTTGCACATTTAAAAGCTGAGACGTTGCATATCTTGAAAATCGCTCATCCTGGCATCAAACCGTCTCCGCCAACAACTCCAAAATGCTGGGTGAATGCTAGGAATGACCCTGTTATGGTCACAAAGTGGCACAAACATTTCTGAATGCTATGGAGCCAAGTGTCCCTCAAGGTGCACTAGGCAACATAATTACCGATATTTAGGAGTCCGTTTCTTGGAACTCGCATGGGGTATCGATGAGCCGTCAGGTGCTACAGGACTATGTCATTGAGGCCTACGATAAACTATCTTGGATTTTGGAGATTCACTTCCATTTTCATTTTCTGACCCAATCTCAGTTGATGCAAAAACTTGTAATGTTGCGTAGTTGAAAGTTGAAACATTGCATATCTTGAAAACTGCTCATCATGGCATCAAACTATCTCCACCAATAGCTCCATAATGTTGGGTGAATGCTAGGAATGACCATGTCATGGAGGCAAAGTGGCTCAAATGTTGTCCATTTCTCAGAGCTCGCAAGGGGTATCGATGATTTGTCAGGTGCTACAAGACCATGTCATAGAGGCCTATGATAACCTATCTTATATTTTGGATATTCACTTCCATTTTTATTTGCTGACCCAATCTTGTTTGATGCAAAAGCTTTCAATGTTGCGCAGTTGAAAGTTGAAACATTGCATATCTTGAAAACTGCTCGTCCTGGTATCAAAGCATCTCCGCCAACCGATCCAAAATGTGGGGTGAACACTAGGAATGACCCTTTCATAGAGGCAAAGTGGCTCAAACATTTCTGACCACTATGTAGCCAAGTGTCCCTTAAGGTGCACCAGGCAAAAAAATTGGCGATATTCAAGAGTCCATTTCTCAGAGCTCGCGAGGGGTGTTGACCAGCCGTCAAGTACATCTCAGATTTTGGAGGTTCACTTTTGTTTTCATTTTCTGAAACAATCTCGGTTGTTGCAAAAACTTACAATGTTGCACATTTGAAAGCTGAGACATTTCATATCTTAAAAACCGCTCGTCCTGTCATCAAACTGTCTCTTCTAACACCTTCAATTTGACGTGTAAATTCCAGGAATAACCTTGTTATGCTTATCAACTCATTCAAACATTTGGGACCATAATGTACTAGTGCATCCCTTAACATTTTTGTAGTGCCCTAAATAGGTCCACGTGGTCAAAATGCTCCAATAGGACTAAAATTGGGTAGGATTGATATTTTTGATCTTATATGAACTTTTATCACTTCAATAAGGTGTTGGAATAAAAATTATGAGTCTAGGTTTATGAAATGAAACATGCATATTCTCATTAAGTATGAATCATTCAGTAACAATATACATAGATACATGTGTAAGCATAAATATAAGGCATAAGCAATTTACAAAGCATAAGACATCCACATAAACATAAAGTAGTCTACATCAATACACATGATATATTCGTAGAGCATGAAGAAAAATATATATGTCCAATAATGTCATAGATCAAATATGTCCAATAAAATTAAATTGGCTTTGTGAAAGTCAAATGGATATAGAACATGTCACATATACAATATACAAAAAATATGTCTAGTAATGCATATTGGCGTACAATGGTTATTCATAATCTAGTCATTTCCTAGAATGGAAAGAAAACAAATCCTGGGTTGTCTTCAATCGTTGCGTTGATGGAGATGCAATACTCTCCCGAGTGCACTCACTAGTCCTCCTGTCTAGACTCTTCTACAGCTCGAGCTGATAAAATAACAAGTATAAATATCAATAACTAATATACATTAGAATTTAATTATAGGAAGACATAAAATAAAATATCTGCTTACCACTACCGAATAGTCGCTATGTACATTCACCGAAGGGGAACGCTGATGATCTAGAGTAATGAGTCCCTACAACAACAATAAAAATAATATTTAAAATACATACATGAATATCATTAAAAAATTCAATACAAAATATTAAAATAACAATTCTAATTAAGTAATCTCTTTCATACCTCAGTCAGTGCATCAAAACTAACTATAGTTGCAGCTACGCCATGATTCAAACTATCGCGAACAAAAGGAGTCTCTATTGTCAATAACTAAAAATGAAACAACAAGAGTATTATGTAGTTATCAAGAATACTTATAATATTTTACAACCCCACTAATTAATAAATGATACCTCTGTGAAGGTGCCACCGCATCCTTCAGTGTGCAATGTCAATGTCATAGCTCCAACATTAAACTAGTGCACATGTGTGGTAATTTATAAGACAACCATTAATATAACAACAAACCACAGACTTGTTAATTATAATGCATTATTACATATATACCTGTGGACTAAATGATGTCATCACAAAGCCAGGTGAAGGAATGTGATCGTTGCCATGACAACTTTGACTCTGGATTTTGATCATAATTTGTCTACTAATTTAGTTATTCATTCATTTATTAATTAAATCTAATCAAGTAAATCAAACTAACATGCAAATAAACATACCTCAACGAAATGTGAATGATGCCCTTTGTTGTCTAATGTCAATGTCGATGGTCCAACAGTGAACTAATGTACATGCACAATAAGTTATAAGACAAACATCCATATAATTATAGAATAATCAAATGTATACTTTAAAAAATGTTTTATTCAATACAT
>MU226194.1:19840-39588 GCA_018584345.1 Thuja plicata
ATAAGGGGTCTGGGGGGTCATTGCCACTGCAACCAACACTCTTTCCCTAAATTTTCATCATAAACAATAGATACTAATTTAATTAAATTCATTCATTTAAAAATGAAATATGATCAAATAAATTTAACGAACTTGCAAATATCTACCTGTGTATCAATGCCAAATGTTGCATTGACAAAATCATCAGTCATCAGTCCATCATCTTCTTCCTCTTTGTCGGCAGTAACGAATGTTCATAGGGATCCACAAGAATGACAAAAATGACCCCTCGCAGACTGACCATGGTCACCCTCAACTAGAGGAGTGGCGCACTAAATGAGAGTCTGTGTCAGAGCACTAATCATGCCTAGTGTGTCCACCTCCACATGTTCCTTCACATTGGAATGAATACTAACATGATCCACTTGTGGCTTGCCATTGGGAAACCTAGGTGCATTAAGGTCACAATGTGCCATAGGTATATCAAATGATGACCCCCACCTCTACCCTGAGACTCTAGAAAGTCAAAATAATTTGGCACCTCCTTCAGAACAAACTCACAATAGAGTTTCCTCAAGAAATAGATAGGAACCTCATGATTGTTATAGGGAGGGGAATCAAATACCATCCACCATTTGTCCCAAATATTTATTTTTATATCTTCATTAAGCACCAATGAATTGGGAACCTCTTTGTTGTAGTCTTAAGAGTTTTAGTTTCCCTTGGATTTTTAAAGAGTTTGCAAATGTCGTCTTTTGTGATTTCTTTTTTTTTTATGCCCTCATATGATAATTTATTTACATAATATTGGTTTTGTTCTCTTTTTCGTGCCATAAATTAAATTTCCCACTAAATGAACCTACGTGGGTCAAGATTATTTCTAATGATTTTGAAAGTGTTGCCCTTCTAGGATTTGTACCAGTAGAATCTTTTAACCTCCTAATTAAATATTCTATTTTTGTTTTCCCTCTTTCTATTTCGTTAATCAAATTTTCATGTGTTCTAGGAGGAGGTTTCTCGATTGGTGGAGGCGGTTGGGGTTCATTTTCTTGATTATTTTCAACATCCATTTTTTCATGAGGAGAAGATGGAGGGTTTGGTAGAGGGTTTTCTGTGGGGAGATCATTCCTTCTTGGCAATTAAAAGAAAATATATTTTAAAAGTCTAATTAAACATAAAATTTAAGACAAGAAACTTTGACAATTAAATTTGATTGCAAACTAAAAATTAAACCTAATTTTCAATACAAATAAGATACATGGTTGTAGAATGAATTACCGCTTCTTCTGGTTTGACCTTGATGACATCGTGGAGCCACTTTTTTCTTCAATTTGATGGAGCAAACACCCACAATGAATCACATACGCACTATTTTTTTCTAATTTCTTGGCTGGGTGTGGGTTTGGGAAAATAAAATGAGCCACTTTTGTGGCTCCCTAACTTTATATTAAACCATATAGTGTGTGTGTGCTATATCATGCACGCGCTATGGTTTAAATTTCCCAAGCCTAAGGCTTGGGAAATCCAAGCCATAGCGCATGCAGGCTATAGCACGTACATGCTATAGCCCACACACGCTATGTGCATATGGCAGACCAAAAAGGTATTTGGCACCTTTTTGGTCCCCCATCTTGGTGCATATACCTAGCACTGCTTGTATATCCATCACTAGATCTAGAATCTCTAGACTTTCCAATAGTCAAAGATAATTTGAATGCAGATTCAATCTTAGAAGTAGCAGGAAAACTATTATCAAAATCATTCATCTCAAAAGCAGTTTGCTTACCAATTGTAGCATCCAAAGTAACAACCATCTGTGGAATGGATCTCAGTTATTGAATAGTAGACACTCGAGTGGCATAGATAGGTAGTGCCATTCTAAGCATCTTGCTTGTAACATCTTCTTCTTCAATGGCTTCGCCAGCACCTCTAATAGCAATAGAAATCTCCTTTAGTCTTGAGTTGTATACTGCAATGTTTTCTCCTTCTTTCATTCTCACTAATTCAAACTTTCCTCTTAAGATTTTAGCCTTAGCATTCTGAACATGTTGATCTCTACCATAAACTAGTGCAAGCTTATCCCACATCTACTTAGTTGTATCACAACCTTGTAGATCATTGAACTCTAGGTTGGTGAGAGTAGAAGACATCTCAATCATCACTTGTGTATGTTCTTGTCTTTCTCTTATCTTCTCAAATGTCAGAGTACCAAACAATGGAGGTGAGTACTCAGTGTCAAGATGATTTAGTGCATAATCTCCAATGCCAGATATGTGAAGCCTCATTCTATTCTTCCATGTAGAGAAGTTGTTCCTATTCAACTTTGGTGCTTCCCTCTTAAACATCTTCAGATCTCTCTGATACCAATTGTTGGTTTTGTTAGTAATGACTGAGAGGGAGGGGGGGGGGGTGAATCAGTGGCCTCAAAAATTAATCCTTAAATCAACCCTTCAAACTTAATACCACAAATTATACCTCTAGTTATCTTTAGTCCTATAAGATGAATGCCTTGAAATACTTTTATCAAATTTCTACTTGCCAGAATGCTTTGTAAACCTTCTTCTGTATGTTTACCGATAAGCAGTCTTACTAATTACTGAAACACAGTAAATAACTAGTGTATACCAATCAATCCAGATTTACCTAAGTGAAATGCAAAACAATAAAGTAATGACTCATAGACACATTAACACATGAATTTTTAATGTGGAAACCCTATTAAGGGAAAAACAACTAAGACTGGTACCCCAAATTTTCACTCTTCTGAAGTGAGATTGGTTAAGAGCCAACCCTATTAAAGGTTACAAACACACTGTTAGGTGTGACCTTGTTAGAGGATTTAAAAGATAGTTTGTCACTTAGTATTTGGCATCTAATTCTACCATCCTTGATCAAACACTCACTTGGCCTGTCAATAGGTATCAGGCATATCCAATGCTACTTTGTATGATAAAAATTTTGGATACTCCTTGAGATGTATCTCAATTACAAAAGACTTTTAAGTCCTTCTCGGTTAAGAGACTTGATGCTTCAATGGTTAAACTGAAACAATAAATTGATATGTTCACATATACAACTTGATTGCAGATTTTCAGATCTATTGTAAGTACATTACCTTTCTGATCAATATTATCAATTCAATACCTTTGCTCCACACTGTTCTTCTCTGTGATGTTGTATCACTGTTCATCGGTGTCTGCAAAATTTATCTCTTTCCTCAGCTTGATTGATCAGGTCCAAATAAAGTCTTTCTTCTCCTTCAGAATCTCTTCAACATCTATTCTCTTGTCACTCCTCTTCACCACCTCGTAATGAATTAGGTTGTCTCTTTATAGACATGATTTCACCATTTCTTGGCTTTCTTGATCTTGGCATGATCCACAATTCTCGCCAATTATATTTAAAGAAAAACTCTAGTTTTATCTCATAGAGATCTTCTTTCCAACTGGACAAAGCAGCTTTAAATCCATTACTTATCTCTGGCTTTATCTTGTCGATTAAAACAATGATAAGTATTAGTTAAGTCTATTTTTAGCCCTTGACAGCTAAGCATTTTGTCATTTTTGAACTCTCCATTTTGTCACTCAATACTTCAGTTAGTCATCGGTGATAACTGACTGTTCCGTCGGTGTGACTTCAGTTGTCTTTGGGATCTCCGTCCGTCGGGCAACACTGTAATTCTTTCAGTCAGGTTACACTGTTCTTTTCTCGTCGGGCAACACTGTGACTTTGTTTGTCGTTAATGTTGTGCATTTTCTCGTCGAGTATCACTGTGACTTTGCTCTTTTACTCTGTCTATCGATGTGCACTCCGTTGATGTATACAATCACTTTGTGAATACATGACTTATATGCATTTTTTATAGCATAGCCTTTTGATTCATCAGTTCTTTGAAGTCTTTGGCAGTATGTCCATGACCATACAGATTATATCAAGTTGACATCAATGACAATACAATACATTAACTGATTTAATGTCTTGCATAAACCTTCTGTGTCACTTGTGATCATCAACTTAACATCTTCAAACATGTAATTCGTTATAGTTCATCAATCTCTCCCTTTGGCATCGATGGCAACACACTATATTATTACTAATACAATATGAAATATAACAATTGAGGTTCATCAAACTACCAATCTTATGTACTATAACCGATACAAATATCTGGTCCTCAGTAAGTTCATATAACTTAGATTTGATTCTTGCAGCTTTCTCTCTGTCTTCAATCCCTTTACTAGATAGATGTAGAATCTTTCTTTTTCTGATGTGATGTGTTCTTCTCCTATGCCAAACTCTCTCCCTTTCAATGTTCTCTTTTCTTTTGATGTACTCCCTTTATATGTACGCTCCCTTTCTAGTTACATCTCTCCCTCTAGATAATGTGATGGATATAATCTCTCCCTAAGGTGATAATGGATATAATCTCTCCCTTTGACAGCAATGCCCAATAAATATTTTTGACAGTAATGCCAAACAAATCCTTTCTATCCATAATATACTCCTTGAAATTCCCAATCCATTAGCAATACAACAACTTTGCTGCTCGGAGTAGATAAATACCTTGTTGTGTATAGATTTATCTTTGAAGTCCATCTCTTTTCTTGCATCAACATGAATGATATTCTGATAATATGCTAGCTGATGTAGCCTTCTAGTCATTTTACTGACCAGTAGACAAGGGTTTGACCCCTAGTCTTTTTTTCAAGTACTCAAATGCATCCTTGGGTAGTGACTTGGTGAAGATATCATCTAATTGTTCCTTAGATTGCACATACTCAAGTATCACCTCCTTTGCTCGAACTTGTTCTCTCAAATAATGATACTTGATGGCAATATGCTTTGTTTTAGCATGCATGAATGGATTCTTGGTAACGTTTATTGCAGTGGTATTATCACAATAGATAATTACTGGTTCAAGAATTTCATATACATACCTTCCAGTAACTATTTGATCCATGCAATATTTGAGCAATTTGCAGCAGCAACGACATACTCTGCTTCTACATTAGATTGAGATATTCATCCTTGCTTCTTGTTGATCCATGTTACAAGTCAGTCACCCATAAAGAATGCTCCTCCAGTTGTGCTCTTTCGGTCATCAATATTTCCAGCCCAATCAGTATCGGTAAAGACCTTAAGTTCAAATTTGCCTTCTCTTCTATACCATAAGCCATAATCCTCGGTATTCTTCAGATATCTTAGGATTCTTTTCACAGCAGTCATATATGATTCCCTAGGATTAGCAGAAAATCTTGCAACTATTCCTACTACATGTGCAATATCTGGTCTAGTATGTACACCATACATGAGTTTTCCAATCATTGATCTTTACAAAGTCTGATTTACCTCTGATGACTTGTCCTCCTTTGTCAGCTTATATCCAGTTTCTATCGGTGTTCCAATTGGTTTGGAATCTTCCATCTTGAATATTTTCAGCACTTCCTTGATGTATTTGGATTGTGTATTTTTAGATCTTGTTGCATGATCTATAGACCAAGAAAGAACTTGATCTCTCCAAACATAGACATCTCAAACTCTTTCCTCATTTCATTTGCAAATGATTTGCATAGCATATCATTGCCTCCAAATATGATGTCATCAATAAATATCTCAGCAATCAAAATGTTAGCATCAATATCTTCCTTCAAATAAAGATTACTGTTTTCACTAGTCCTTACAATCCAATACTTATAAGATAGGAATGAAATCTTTCATACCTGGATCGGGGTGCTTGTTTCAATCCATACAAGGCTTTGTGTAGTCTACATACCATGTCCATCTTGTCTGGATCAACAAACCCTTTTGGTTGCTCAATGTATACCTCTTCCTCAAGTATTCCATTTAGGAATGCAGACTTGACATCCATTTGATATACCTTGAATCCTTTACATGCAGCATAAGAAAGTAATATTATTACTCCTTCTAGCCTAGCAATGGGTGCAAATTTCTCTCCATATTCAATCCCTTCTTCTTGTGCATACCCCTTGCATACTAGTCTTGCTTTATTTATGGTGACTTATCCATTATCATTCACTTTATTGTTTAATATCCATTTTTTACCAATGACATTCTTGTCATCTGGTCTCGGTACAAGTGTCCATGTCTTATTTTTCTTAATCTTCTCAATTTCCTCATTCATAGCACTCATCAATTCATTATTTTCAAGTGTAGCATTGATAGATTTTGGCTCAAAATCACAAATAAGACATCTTGTGTTTAGAGACTTACTTCTAGTTCTCATACCAGCCTTCTTGTCTCCAATGATCTAGTTCTGTGGATGGTTCCTTCTAACCTATCTGGAAAGTACAAGTTCAGATATTTGTCTACCATCTTGATCATCATTATGTCCTTCATTCTGATCTCTATTGCTTGGTATATCATCTTGAGCAATATCTTGATTGTCGGTATTTGTAGCCTGATGCTCGGGTGCAATAATCTAATGCTTGGGAGCTATACATTGTTTCTCAGGTAGAGTGTCAAGTTATTCATTATAAACAAACCTGTTGTAGTCCTCTGGTTCTTTTGTGCTTTCCATTTCATTCTTCTCTGTAAATTCATCTATCTTTACATTTGCACTTTCAACAATTTTGTTAGAGGCTTTATTGAAACATTTATAAGCCTTTCTCTTGGTGGAATACCCTAGAAAGATTCCTTCATCTCTCTTAGAGTCAAGCTTTCCATTTTTATCATCTTTTAAGATATAACATTGACTGCCAAAAATTGTGAAGTAACTTACATTGGGTGTGTAACCATACCATAGCTCATAAGGTGTCTTCTTGGTGTCTTTCTTCAATTGTATTATGTTCAATGTGTAAACAACAGTACTGACAGCTTCCCTCTAGAAGATTTGGGTGATTCCTTTCTCTATCATTAGTGTCCTTGCACAATCAACAATGGAACTATTCCTTCTTTCAACAATTCCATTTTGATATGGTGTTCTCAGTGTAGAGACCTATATTTTGATTCCATGCTAATTACAAAAGTTAGTGAATTCATCTAAAATAAATTCCCCTCCTCTATCTGATCTTAAGCATTTCAAATCTTTACCACTTTGTTTTTCAACCATTGCTTTGTACCATTTAAACATCTTGAATGCTTCAGATTTATCTTTTAGAAACATTATTGTCATCATTCTAGTGTAATCATCAACAAAGAGAATAAAATATCTATCACCATAATAACTCTTCGTCCTCATGGGTCCACATAGGTCAGTATGGACTAATTCTAGATTGGCATCAGATGTATGGGTTTTTATTTTGAAACTAGACTTTGTCATTTTACCTTTTTGACAATTTTTGCACATGATATTGTCAGGCTTAATCATCGTTGGTAAGCCTCTCACATTTCTCTTTCTTCTTATCTTTATCATGTTGTCAAAATTTACATGACACGATCTTTTGTGCCACAACCATATGTCTTTGTTTCTAGCCATTAAGCAAGTGGTGTCAGTATCTTTCAGATAGAATAAGTTACCTTTTGTCTACTCATCGGTACCAATCAGACTTCTTGATTTATTGAATACCTTTGCCTTCTTATTCTCAAATGCTACTCTGTGACCTGAATTATTCAACTAAAAAACACTCAATAGATTATAATTCAATCCTTTCACCCAATAAGAATTTTCACATTTTATCAGGTTATACAACAATATAGTTCCTTTACCTTCAATTGGACAAGGTGTATCATTACCCATTCTTACTGAACCACCATTGTAGTATTCAAAAGTCTCAAACTTTTGTTTTTCACTGGTCATATGGTGAGTGCAGCCACTATCCATTATCCAGAAATCAGTTTTACTAACTTTAGATATGAGTGTAGTTTCTACATTATCCAGAAATCAGTTTTACTAACACACTATTAGAAATTATAGTGAAAGTGATAGTGATGACCAAGAACTTGATGAGATTGAAGTGCTAATGGCTAGAAGATTGCAGAGAGGCAAAGGTAGATACAAAGGTAAATTAACATTGGTATGTTTTAATTGTAAAGAGATTGGACACTTTGCTGCTAGATTTCCTAACAAAAGAAAAGAAGACAGAAACAGTGACAGATCATATGAAAAGAAGTTTGACAGAGGTGATGACAGAGATTACCGAAGCAACCGACAATCTGAAAGAAGAGATAATTGAGACTACAAAGACAAAGGGAAGAAAGCTTGTTAGCTGGCTGAGAACAAATCTAAGAATACTGACACCGAATCTGATGAAGATATTGAGGTGGTATTTGTTGCTATGAAGGATGATTCAGATGAAGAGGAAAGGTATGTTGAGACTGCACTCATATCTAAGGTTAGTAAAAATGATGTCTGGATTATTGATAGTGGTTGTACTCACCACATGACTAGAGATAAGGAAAAGTTTGAAACTTTTGAATACTATAATGGTGGATCAGTAAGAATGGGTAATGACTCATCTTGTCTGGTTGAAGGTAAAGGAACCATAATGTTAAATAATCTGATCAGATGTGAAAATGCATACTGGGTAAAAGGACTTAACTATAATCTATTGGTTTTTCATAGCTGAATAACACAGGTCACCGAGTTACATTTGAGAACAAAAAGGCAAAGATATTTAATGAATTAGGAAGTTTGATCGGAACTCATGAATAGACAAAAGGTAACATATTCCATCTTGATGATATTAACACCACTTGTTTAATGACTAGAAACGAAGACATATGGTTGTGGCATAAGAGGTTATGTCATTTAAATTTTGACAACATGATTAGGATAATAAATAAAAGGAAAGTAAGAGGCTTACCGAGCATGTCAAAACTTGACCATTTCATGTGTAAGAGTCGTCAAAAACGTAAAATGATAAAGTCTAGTTTCAAGAGCAAAACCTACACATCTAATGCCATTCTAGAATTAGTCCATACTGATCTATGTGGACCAATGAGGACAAAGAGTTACTATGGTGATAGATACTGCATTCTCTTTGCTGATGATTATTCTAGAATAATGACAGTTATGTTCTTAAAAGAGAAATCAGAAGAATTCAAGATGTTTAAATGGTATAAAGATATTGTAGAAAAACAAAGTGGTAAAAAACTGAAATGATTAAGATCAGATAGAGGAGGAGAATTTATTTATGATGAATTCACTAACTTTTGTAATGAGCATGGAATTCAAAGACAGGTTTCTGCACCAAGAACACCACAGTAAAATAGGATTGCTAAAAGAAGGAACGGATCCATTTTTGATTGTGCCAGAACACTGATGATTTAGAAAGGCATCACTCAAACATTCTGGAGGGAAGTTGTCAGTACTGCTGTCTACACATTGAAAAAAGTTCAATTAAAGAAAGACACCAATAAGACAGCTTATGAGCTATGGTATGGATACACACCCAATGTAAGTTACTTCAGAATTTTGGGAAGTCAATGTTATATTTTGAAATATGATAGAAATGAAAAAATTGACTCCAAAGGTGAAGAAGGAATATTTTTAGGATATTCTACCAAAAGCAAGGCTTATAAATGTCTTGACAAATCCTCTAACAAGATAATTGAAAGTGCAAATGTCAGAGTAGATGAATTTGTAGAGAAAAATGACAAGGAAAGCAGAAAAGAATGAGAAGACTACAATAGGTTTGTATACAATGAAGAACTTGACACTCTGCCCGAGCAACAGTGTGTCTCTCCTGAGCAATAGAACAATGCAGCCAAGCATCAGGCTACTAACACTGAAAATCAGGAAATTGCTCTAGATGATGTTCCGAGTGATGGAGATCAAAATGAAGGTCAAGATGATGATCAGAATGATGAACAAAGAGTTGAACTGGTACTTTCCAAGTATGTCAGAAGAAACCATCCACAAAACCAGATCATAGGAGACAAGAAGGTTGGAATGAGAACAAGAAGTAAGTTGCTGAACACTAGATGTTTAATTTGTGATTTTGAGCCTAAATCTGTTAATACTGCACTTGAAAATGAAGAATGGGTCAGTGCTATGATTGAGAATAGATTGAGAAGAATAGAACATGGACATTAGTACCTAGACCAGATGAAAAGAATGTCATCGGTACCAAATGGATATTCAGAAACAAGCTGAATGAGAATGGAGAAGTCACAAGGAACAAAGCAAGATTAGTATGCAAGGGGTATGCACAAGAAGAAGGTATTGACTATGGAGAAACCTTTGCACCCGTTACTAGACTAGAAGGAGTCAAAATTCTACTTTCTTATGTTGCATTCAAAGGATTCAAGGTATACCAAATGGATGTCAAATATGCATTCCTGGAATACTAGAATAAGAGGTATACATTGAACAACCAGAAGGGTTTGTTGATCTTAACAAGAGAAACATGGTTTGTAGACTACACAAAGCCTTGTATGGATTGAAACAAGCACCGAGAGTCTGGTATGAAAGACTTCATTCATATCTCATAAGTATTGGATTTGCAAGAACAAGTGAAAATAATAATCTGTATTTAAAAGGAGATACTAATGATAACATTTTGATCACTGAAATATTTGTTGATGATATCATATTTCGGGGTAATGATGTTATGCAAATAATTTTCTAATGAAATGAGAAAAGAGTTTGAGATGTCAATGTTTGGGGAGATTAAATTCTTTCTTGGTCTACAGATTCATCAACAAGATGCAGGCATCTATATCACACAATCCAAATACATCAAAGGAGTGTTGAAGGTATTCAAGATGGAAGATTCCAAACCAGTTGGAACACATATGGCAACCAGATGTAAGCTGACAAAGGAAGACAAGCCAACCAAGGTAAATCAGACACTATATAGATCAATGATTGGCAAACTCATGTATGTTGTTCATACTAGACCAGATATAGCACATGCAGTTGGAATAGTTGCAAGATTCTCTACTAACCCCAAGGAATCACACATGATTGTTGTCAAAAGAATTATGAGATATCTAAAGAATACCGAGGACTATGGCTTATGGTATAAAAGAGAAGGAAAATTTGACCTTCAAGTCTATATAGATGTTGATTGGGCTGGAAACTTAGATGACAGGAAGAGCACAACAGGAGGAGCCACTAGTAAAATTGGCACCCTTTTTCGACCAAACATTGGTCTAAGTTTCTACCAATATTGGTCGAATGATCCACACATTGCTTCGTCGGTATTTTTCTAGTCAAACTTTGGACACATGATGGATAAGGTCGAATGTTCTACGCCAATATTGGTTGAAAGTGGCAATTGAAATTGGACATGAAAGGGTGCAAAACAATGAAATTTCTAAGAAAATTAGGCCATTTCACAATTTCATAGAAAACATTTCATGAGGTTGCGAAACAACAAAAAATTTCTATATCCCTAAGGTAGAAATCAAAGGGTGCGAAACAACAAAATTTCACTATATCGCTAAGGCAGAAATCAAAGGGTGCGAAATAGTGAAATTTTGCCATTTCACAGAGACAAAATATGAAGGTACCAAAATAGTGAAATTCTGCCATTTCACGGGGGAAGTAAATCAAGGTTGCGAGATAGCGAATTTTTGCTATTTCGAAAGAACACATTTCGAGGCTGGCAAAATGGCGAAAAGTGAAAATATTTAATGCATGTTCGAAATCTTTAATGATGATATGACATATATTGAAGGGAGCTTGCTGGAGATGTCATGATGAGAAATGTCAGAAATAATATGCATTTAATGAGGCAAGTTATAAAAGATTGTGAAGGATTTTCAAATACATTTGCACTCTCGAGATAAAGAAGCTAGACGAGCAAGAGCGACGAGGAGAATTGTGAACCCGCCATTAACACACTAGTAAGTTTAAAATCTTTGCTCAAAACTCTATAGCTTACTGCATTGCTAGTTTTATAAAGATAAATATGTCTAAGAGGAAGGAAACTAGCGTTAAGAAAGAGGCCTTAGAGAAGGCTAAGATTGTGAAAGAAAGAGCACTGTAGTCCACCCTCCTTACTATATTGCTAGGGTTAGCAGACTCAGGGGCTAAAAATGTGTTCATGGATGAGTGGAGTGCATGGAGAGACCCCACACTCCCAATACATGGCATGTCATTATTCTTGTTCTTCTATTCAAATAGAAATGAGAAGGAGTCAAGGTCAAACCCATGGAGACTAGACCTGGCCAAGGTGATAGTTCCCAATGTCTTTGTAAACATTGAGTTGTTGAATTTCCTAGCTAAGAATTACAAGCCTGAGATCATAATGAGCCAGAAAATGGATGGATTCCCACTCTTGAGCATTACAAGGGGATATATAGAGGAATTCTTTGGCTTGAGCAAGCAAGCCCTAACCAAAATTGATAGGGACCAATTTGCTATTGATTTTGAGCGACATGTGAAGTCAGCTGGTTTTAGGGAAATCTCCTACTTTACCAAAAGAGGAGAAAATAATAGGATAATGCCAGTGGACAGCAAGGGGCCACACCCAACTAGCAACTTCATGAGTTTCTTCCAGAATACATATTTTTCTTGGGCAAAGCTCTATGACGAGGATGCCAGACCTAAAATCCCATTGGCTTTTATGTTTATGTCTATGAGAATCCAGAACCCCAACTGCTACATGGAGTTCAATTTTGCAGCTGAAATTGAGAAGACCTTGCATCACCAACTAGTAAACTAGAAGACTACAAAGTCTTTCAAAAGTTATTCTTTATTGCTACATTTGATTCTCTTCTAAAATTTTGCTGAGTTCATAGAATCTCTCAAATTAACTACACAAGATGATCAGAGAAATAGGTTGCCAATACAGCTATGGTGCAGGTCTTGGGACAAGCATAGCAGAGATTGCAATTTTAACATTTTTCAGGATGTTTTTGTACTATGGGTTTTCAGAATGATGAGATACCAAAAGGAAAGGGTGCCACAAAACATCAAATACATGCTCAACCTAAGGAGTTCATTCTTGACAGAGGATATCCCCACAATTTTGGTGATTGGATATGTTTCACTAAGTATACTGTGATTGAAATTTATGGGCGCAGACATCAACCCCATCTTTTACCTACTCATGTTTCTAAAAGAATATAATTCTTTGAATTTATGTGGCAAATGTTATGGTTGGAGAAGGAAATCATAGCTCCAAGGAAAAAGGGTACTTACATGCCACATAGTGTGAAATTTGTAGGACTTACCATTGGATATAACATGCTATCAGAAGTTTAACAGTATATTAATACTCATTTCAAACTAGAGTGTTCCAAGAGAAAAGATTATGACCCCGAAAGACACATCCACTCCATTGTGGCCAAATTCAAACATTAATTAAAGATTAATGAGGATGTGATAAAAAATTGTGATGATGTAGAAACTATCATGCAAAAGTTGAAGAAATAGGGAATCATTTTCAAAATGGAAACAAAGAGGATTGCTGCAGGGCAGTCTAGATTTTATGATGATGAAGAACAAGAAGTTTTGAAAATTGAAAAGTGTATTCTGAATTTTGAGGAATTATATAGAGGTAGCCAGAAGTACAAAGAACATCAGAAATCTCTTGAGGAAGGTCCTAAGGAGGCTTCAAAAGAGGTATAGCAGGAAGCTACTAAGGAGGTGAAAAAGGCAGTACAGCCTCCTCCTAGAAAAAGAAGAAAGTTTATATTGGATGATTCACCTCCTGATTCACCACCAAATGTACAATAGGAAGTTTATGTTTCTCCCCTTGTGGGATATAATGACTCTGATGAGGAAGATATCCCAATTGAAGTGGCAACTATTCTTAGAACTTTAAGAGGAGACAGTAAGGTAGGCCCTTCTTCTCCACCTCCCATTTATCAAGAAGATGTGCATGGCTACCAAGAACAAATGATAGAGAAAGACACTATTATAGACATGAGTTATGAGAGAGAAGCTATTTCTCTTAGGTTTCTACAAGGAAATGAGTTTACTAAAACTCAAGAATTTAAAGATTTCTGGATACAGTACAAAATGAGGGATTTTGAAGAAAGGAAAAAGGCTAGACTGGAAGGCATTGATGAGTCTCAACATGGGGCCATCATTCAACAAATGACTGAAGATCTGCATTTAGATGAGATCACATGCACAGTAGAAGAGGCCAAGGACATTGTGAAAAATAGTCAAATGTTGATTGTGCCAGGTCTATCACTAAGAGAATTGTTCTTGTTGGATCAGGTCAGGAAGTAGGATGACCCTATATTTGTTGTAGAATTTGATTCTTTGGAAAAGATTGAAGGATCTGGATTTGATCCTAAAACTGAGACTTTGGCAACTTGGGTCAATTTCAAAGGGGACATCAAGCCCAAGCTTATTGATATGACCAAAGGGTCAGATGGAATGGCTATTGTCCACACAGTGGGAAATACAAACCCTTTGGCCTCTGCTTCTAAATTGGTTCATGTAGCCATGTTCAATAAGGCTCAAGTCAAGCATCTGCAGGATAGGTTGGAGGAATCCTTACAGAGGGAGATGGAGCAGAACAAAGTCATAAATGAGATGTTCTTGAAGATGGCCCTGATAGAGAGTGACATTCTCCAATTGAAGACAGTGAGGGGAGCTACATCCCTAATAATTCCCAAGGTCACTCCACAAGTGGTTATTCAACCAGAGAGAAGACAGGTAGAGGAGCCCAAAGATCTACATGAGGAGTGTGCTTTTACAGATTTAGAAGATATTCTTTCATTTAGAATAAAGAACATTATAAATAAGTGTGATGAGGTATATACATGTTACAATAGTCTAGTTCATATGGTTGAAAATTTTAAAAAGAATCATCCATTATTGAAAGAGATTGAGAGGAAGTGGAGACTATCTCTTTTTGAATTGAAAAGAGTGCATGATATTACCAGAAGGGATCCTGATGCCCTAGTTTTGATCAAAGAAATAGTACTAATGCTGGAAAATGTTTCCAATGACATATGTTATGTCGAATAGGAGAAGGGAAAGATAGAGAAGAAGTTATCTGAATTTGTATCTAGCAAGCACTAGACTACCCCTCAGGTTACTGATGAGAATGGAAAAATAAAAGATCTGCAGGATTGGAAGAATAGATTTGAAACTCCGCCCAAGAGAATCCTGACATGATTGGAGAAGGAAAAGGAATTTAAGAGTGATGATTTCAATACTATTCTGGACAAAATCATAGTTTTGGAGGCCAAGTTTAACATGTTTCAAGCAGAGGTCAAATTGATAACAGGAAAGAAATGGAGAGATTTTCTGCTGTACATTGATGACATTACTAAATTCCAATGGCCTTCTCTTATAGTGGTTTCCAAGTGGATAGATGAATACCTTAAAGCTCTAGAGTTGACGATTAAAGACATAGACCAGGAAGATGATACTGTTATATTAGAATAAGTTTGTTTTTACTTAATTGTAATTTATTAGCAATCGGTTGCAATTTAGTTTTAGTTTAGAAGGGACACATCGGTTGGAAGCTTGTATGCATCCCAAATTTTCATATTTAATGGGATACCACAGCCAATGTAGGGTAGATTAACATATATACTTTTGAGATTTTGATATCATAATGGATAGTATACAGGGTAGATGATTGCAGTCGATCTGCATCTCAATTGTACCAAAACTTTTCAATCAATACAAAAGAAACTTGTTTCTCTCTCCAAGATTGAAGAAGTTGAAGGCATTATATTTTTCCATTAATATACTTAGAGAAAAACATGATCGACATCATCAATTTACTCTACACCAACAGATAGGGCACAACACTATTTGATGCCAAGGTTACCCGACAAACACTGTTAAGTGTTACCCGATGACAAAAAGGTAAACAATACCTGATGAGTAACAACAGTGCTACTCGATAGTACAAAAAAGAGAGGAATTAGATGAACAGTTTAGTCAAGGAACGCTGACAGACTGCAAGTTCAAACTGACAACCAAGAACCGACAATCAGTTACATCCCGCAAAAAGTGGATCTGACTTTCCACATCAGATAAATCACTGAAGTTGTATTTATAAATTCTTGATTTTCTTTTAAATCTATTATGTGCTGAGGAAGCAATGTAATCTTTATTGTTTTAATTCATTTTACTATTTTAAAACATGCAAACTAAAGATCAAGGTCAAGTTGTAAACCTTGGATTTGAGAGTTAACATTGTAAATTGTGAATTCCAAGATAGGTCAAATACTTGTATAAATAGGTGCTCAATCCATTGAGAATTGTTGTTGTTCAATGAAGATGGTAGCTACTTAGAACAACTAAAGACCAGACAGAGAATTCATGTAGAAGAACACAAACAGATTCAAATCAGTTTTTTAAGAATAGAACAGAGGCTATCGACAAGCAGAGAAAAGGTATTCATCAATCACTCTAGGTGATGTTATTATTGTAAAGGTTTTAATGGATTTGTAAATTAGCAATAGTAAATTGCATATAGTCAGGTCAACATTTTTACTCATCCTAAAAAGTGTAGTACACTAATGAAATCCTTTCAAGAAAGGTGGGCTTAACCATCCTATTGTAAATCTCATAACTAAGTGCACACTTAAATCAGTGTTGCTAAAGCTCTTAACAGAGTAGATCTTAACAGGTATCCGCCTTAATACTCTTAATAGGGTAGATCATCAGAAGTGATAAAATTGTAAGCCTTAACCGGCTCCCTTCCATTCTGTAGATAGTGAAGTTTTATGGATGCCATCCCCACCATAGTTTTTACTTCCTAACATGAGTTTTCTGCAATACCATATCTTGTGTTATGTGTTTGTGAATTTCATGAATGTTTCTATGAATGATTGAAAACTATTAAAGATTGTGAACAAACAATATATTCATAAGAAAGAAAAATAGTAATGGTTGGTAAATCAGAATTAAAATGATCATTAATGATAAATTGAGTAAAGTGTTAAAAATAATAGAGGTATTGATTCACCCCTCCCCTCTCATTACTACTTCCCATTAAGTCCAACAATTGGTATTAGAGCTAAGTATCTTCTTGAAAAGCTTAAAGGCTTAAGAGAAAAGATCATACAATGGAGAAGTACAAACTTGATAAGAATATTGTGAACAAAAAGCTTGAGATACAGATGTTCTATGAATAGTATAAAGAAGCAAGAATCAAGATGAGAGAGATGTTGGATGAAAGAAAATGTATGGCTACCAGGAACAATGAAAAAGACTATCAAGAAGAAGAGATTCCAGATTTCTTTAAATCTTCAGGATTAAATGCAAGTAATGTATCAGATACATCAGAAGAGAACATCACAAATCTAAAGGAGATCAACCTACATCTGACAGAGCAAATAAAGATGCTACAAATCAATCAAGAGACCCAGATGGTAATAATGATTGATGTGATGAGTTATGCCAGACAAGCTGAAATAGAAAGAACACTTGCTATTGATGATAGAAGGAAGATTTCAGAGAAACTATAGGAAAAAGAAATGGAAATTCAAAGACATGCTGAGCATCACCATGATCTCACAAATCAGATTATCCTTATGAGTCAAGAAGCAAACAGAATAAATGTGGAACTCATTGAGAGAATACAGATTATTGGTGAACTAAGAGAAGAAAATGAAAAGCTAAATCATGAGGTTAGAATTCAGCAACAACATAATGAGATTATCAGAAAGGCTAATGAAATCAATAAAAGAATGGATGGCTTTCTTGAGGGACAACAAAGAGTCAACGACAACAGCAGTATAGGCTTTACAAAAAATGGAGAATCATCAAATCTAAAGAATGTCTACAAAAATCCAAGACCAAGGAAGCAAACATGCAAGCACTATGGAAAGCAAGGGCACACATCAAATACATGCAGAGGTAAAATGAAAGGTACTCCTAAATCTACATCTACATCTTCATTCATATGATTCTATTATAAATGTAACAAGAAAGGACATAAGGCTTATGAATGCAAGAGAAAGATAGAAAAGCCACAGAAGGAAACCTACATGGACAAATATTGTCCTACATGCAAGATGAATGGGCACACATCTGAAGAATGCTGGAAAAAGAAAAGGAAAGCATGGAAGCCAAAAGGTAAAGAAGTTCCTTATCAGCCAAAGAGAATCGGTAATCAATATGTATGTGATTGCAACAATTGGACAAACTGTACATGTGGTAGATATGGTCACATTGCTACAAACTGCATGAGAGCATGGACCAAAAGGTCTAGAGGCTGGTCAAATCCCGAAATGGCATGCTTACACTATCATAAAGTTGGTCATCTAAAGAAAGATTGCAAAGATAGATTGACAGAAACAAGCACATATCCCAATGGTAACACCATTGAAGATATCCGAAGGGAAAGCGACAAAATATGGATAAAAGCTTCAAATAATGATGAAGCTGGACCAAGTAATGCAAATGGTGACACCCCATCCAATAGATCTGGTGACACCACCAACCCCACTTAAGTTGAACAAGTAAGTATGGAACTGCACTATACCAAGTTATATTTTGCATCAGTTCCATTATATAAATTGATACATAGTCAAAATCTGCATGAATCAAAGATGCATACTACTTTACTTGTTACTAATCTAAGAAAGCAACACTGTCGGTAAACACCTACCGAAAATCATCGGTGAACACAATAATGAGTTATTCACACTTACCAGAAATTGTTGGTCAACTATTAAAAATGATAAACTGCCAATGTAACCTGGTGACCGTCGGTAAGACAGCAAAATTTAGAAGTGGTCGTGACAGAATACCAATATCCGTCAGTAAAATCAAATGGTTAACAACTGACAAAAGAAACATGACTTCACCGACAATGATTTGAAATATCCTCCCAACGAAACCTGTCTTCATGTCCTGATGAATTGTTGAGCATTTATTGCAAAGACTTAGGTTAAAAAGTCTATAAATAGTTGACGGGACAACTTCATTTTTCACCCGCAATTTGAAGAGAAAGTAGAGTGACATCAAAGCGATTCAAGAACAGAAAGCAGAAGCGTCTACAAATCGATTCAACATACAGAGAAAAGATTCCTCATCACCGTTGTGAATCAAAGTAAGTACCAAAGACCCTGAAAGATTTATGTTACTGTTTTGTCAAGAAAAGCCCTAATTTAAAGAAAACCCTAAGTACTTGGAAAATAATGGAAACTACATCAAGAGCTACTAAGTTGAAGAATGAAAAGAAGAATGTGGTGAAATTAATCAAGAACAACACATGTATAGAACCTAAATACAAGATCTATTGGGAGATTGCATCGAAACCCGATGAAGCCGGCGCATTTTCAAAAATCTTGCCTAGGGTTTTGCTCATAGAAGGTGTTAGGTCTTATATTCACTACAAGATCGCAGAGATAGGTGATTTAGAAATGGATGAAGCTTATAAGAAGCTATGTGATGTCGAAGGAAAAATGAAAGAAAAACATAAACACTTGGAGGTCAAAGGGTTAACCAATGCCCTACATTTCCCGATGGAATTCAAGACAGAATGGATTAAGATAGTCTTGAGCAGAATGTATGACAACAAACTATGGCTAGACCTGTATGCACTGTAAAATGGTCGCCTAGACTTTGGGCCCCATTTATTATTTTATCATTTTATCAAATTTCTGAATCAATGCTTTGGAATATTTTCAATTCAAATCAATTTCCTTGATCAAATTGTAATTAATTCAATTATTCAATTATTTCAATATTTCCTAAGGTTTGACCATTTTTATTTAATTAAAAGATTTAATCTCCCTTTTAATTAAATAAAATTCCTCTTATTTAATTAAAATATTTAACATCCCTTTTAATTAAATAAAATTTCTCTTATTTAATTAAATTCAATTTCCCCCGTTTAATTAAATAAAATTCTTCTAATTTATTTAATTGAAAGAAAACCTCTCTTTTAATTAAATAAATAAAAATCCCCACTTAAAGCACTTTATTTGTT